>VZRW01003351.1:218867-260157 GCA_013398125.1 Aegotheles bennettii | reverse complement strand
GAGGGGGGTCCGGGTTCCTCGCCCGGGACAGGCCCGGGGCTGTAGGAGAATCCCGGTTCCTTCAGCAGCGTCTGAGGGAGCATCCCCGGTTCTTCAGCCCGGGCCTGAGGGAACGGTTCCCGGTTGCTCACCCTGGGACAGGCCCGGGAGCGAGGGGGTGTCCCGGTGCCCTCAGCAGGGCTGAGCGGGGAGGTCACCGGTTCCTCACCCGGGACAGGCCCAGGTGGGAGGGGAGGGGTCCCGGTTCCCTCTCTGGGCTCTGAGGGGGAGGTTCCCGGTTCCTCATCCCGGGACAGGCCCAGATTGGGGCTGGTGGTCCCGGCCTAACGCCCGCCTGCCTGAGGAGCAATTCCCTCTGGGCCCTGCCGAGCATCCCCGGCTCAGCCGGGTGCTCCTGGGCCCGCTCCCACCCGGGGCCGTGGGCAGGGAAGCTCTGGCCTCCCCACGGAGCACCCACGGGCCCCCGGAGACCCGGCGGGAGCTGCCGGGCTTGGTGTCACTGCTGTTCCCGCCCCGCTCCGGGTGTTGTAGGTGCAGATTGCTGCCCTTCCAAACCCTCCCCGGCTCCTGGTGTCTCTGCAAAGCTCATCAGCAGAAATTAACGGCGTAACGAGTGCGCCTGCTGGACATCAGCTGCCTTTTCTGGTTTAGGTGCAGCTTTCCTGCGTGGTTCTCCTCTCACCTGCTCGTGTCAACGTTTCTGCTTCGATTTGAACCGCTTCAAGAAAATTTACAATCCTTGTTTGTGGCTGCAGGAGTGGGAACAAAAGAGCAGACAGTCGGATTCGCAGCAAAACGTTTCCTTTTATCCCTCTGTGTCAGGGTAGTGTAAATATTTGTTTTGAATCGGTGCTGCTGCTGGTCAGCTGTAAGGGAGAGGCGTGCTGCTGCTGTCAGCTCCTGCTCGGGAAGGCGTGAGGCCGCAGCCTTGCTCATGCTGAACTATTTGTTGATGTTTCATAGAGGATGCTGTTAGAGCTGCGAGTTAGTTGGGAGCAGAGTGTGGGCAATTCAGAGACGTTTGCAGTCGCTGGAGTCTTGTTTCTTGCACCTCTCTGTAGCTCCATACCCCTGGGTTTTGCCTCTTGGTGGTCAGTCCTTGGCTGCCACGCGAGAGCAGAGAGGGTTCTTGAAGCCTGCAATTACAGGTTGTCCTTCAATTAACTCTTAGGTTCAGCATTCACCTTTCCCAGGATAAGCTGGTGTCCTAATTCAGTTTCTCCCAGACCTCGAGTGTTCCTCACCCAGGTTCTGCAGATGGAAACCCCTCTTATTTTCAAGAACCTGGTACTGAGAAAAGGACCCAAGATGAATAAGTTGTCTGAGGATTCTGGGTACTGAAGTGATGGAAACACTGACCAAAGAGCTGAGTAAAATGTCTCTTTTGTAGACTTTTTCTTCTAAATTCCATGATTTCATCTGTGTTTAAAATGCAGTGTAAGAGCAGAAAGGGGTTAAGCACAACTTTGCTGTTTGCTCTCATTTTCATTTGGCAACCAGCGCTTTGCTGTCAGTTCGAAAGCGCGTTACTCAGTTGGTGGAAGCAGCCCAAAATTTCTGTTGCCTTTTCATTATTAGTAATTGTCTTTTTTGCAATGTTTACTGTCTTGTCTGTTTTATTGTTAGTTACTGGTCTTAGCAGAGGCAGGGAACTACTGTTCCACCATTTCTTGTGTGCACACATGCTGTTCCTGAGCTTGCTTTCTGACTTGGTAATCTTCCACCTATTTATGCTGTTCAGGCCATCTGAGATTTTTAAGTTATGATACATCTTTCTTGCCCAGGACAACACAGAAGGATATTAACTCCTTCTTTCTCCATTGCCCTCACCATTTGGTTGGAAAAAAACCCCAGAATTCCTTTGAAAAATAAATCTCTTTGAAAGCGTTCCCCCCCCATCTTGGGAGCGACAGAGTCCTGGCTTTCAGCTGGCAAATTCAAGAACACGTTTTGGCTTTTCTGGGAGACCTTGTGGAGAGCCGTGGAGGTGGGTGGCCGCTAGAAACGCTGGAGCTGCTTAATTGTCTTGTGAGTGGGACCTTCGTGTTTATAATCCAGAGATTTCTGCCAGTCCCATAGTAACAAAGTGGGTGAGAAGAGGGGGAGGGTTGTTTTTTTTCCCTGTGTGACATTGTCTCCTTTATTTTCCTCTGCTCCTTTCCCTTTTTTTTTTTTTAATGTAAAGCATGAAATTTTAGAACCACCCTGATCTGTGTTTTAAGGAGGGGTTGGTTGTTTACCAGGGCCTGCTCTCAATTTCTGTGGTAGCACAACCCAGGGAAGCTTGCTGCATTGCATGTATTCACTCGTACAAGGCTGTCTCTGCCCTTTAAAATTGTAATTAACACAACATTAACATGCAAGATGCCACAGACAGTGCTGAGCTCCCCAATGGATGGCTCTTCAAATGCCAGAGAATGTAAGATTTGTTGAGAAAATTTGGGCTTGGCTTGTGAGCTGCATTTTACTTGTTCAGTTGTTCCCGGGTTCCCAGGATTGTGGGGGGTTTTTTTAATATGTATTGATAAAGTCTTTTAGTTTTGAGGGATTTCAGCTGGAGCTGTGTTTGAGCTACCTCTCCCAGAACTTACCTTAAAGAAAAAGACCCTCCCAAAGCTCTCTCTTCAAAAACCTGCCAGCCAGTGCTGCCTCTCAGCCCCAGCTGCACTGGTGCTGATGCTACTGGAGTGAAAACAGTGCAGAAAGCCCAGGTTAGTGGTGATGTTTGAAACGTTCTGCAGAGTTCCAGCACTGCTCGTGTGGTCTCTCCCTGCACACAAAGCCCCCCGTGCCAGCAGCAACTCGCAGAAGGTGTCTGAGCTGCTACTAACAGCACTTCTCAAAAAGAGGGTTTTTAATAACCCGTGTTCCTCAGTGACACAGAATTTATTTTCTGTGTTCCCAGGTACATAATTCAATGCTTTGTCAATCTGATGGTGCCGTGACAGGGCTTGCTTACATGTTTTTAGGTGTTACCAAAACTTGGATATGCTTGTGTTGCCTTTTTGAGTTCTTGAAAACTACATGAAGTCAAGAGTTGGTGTTTATATTTTAAACCCGAATGTCCTTAATACAAAGATTTTTTTTTACTTTATTTTTTCCCAGTGGAACCTATTGTAATAGCATCCACAGATGACCATCTGAAGTGAAATGAAATAAAGATCAAGTAAAACCCCTGAGGTTTGTATTCATGTGTGTAAAACACACACCTCCCTGTAACAACATTTGTACTTACGTATGAGACAGTTACTCATTTACTTGCTCCCACTGGCTGCAGAGGAGATCAGAATGTCTCTTTGGACATTCACAGATCATCGTTCGCTGTAGATCAGATGCAAAGCAGTATTTAAAAGGTAAATCAGGAATGCTAATCTGTGGTTTTAAAACGGAGAAGCACCGGTGGTGATGGTTAGAGCGTCGCAAGGCTTCCCAACGTCTGTGGCACGTCTTTATTAAATGATTTGATAAAAAAGAAATTCTTGACTACATAATAGCAGTTTTGAATGTCTGAAAGATATTAAAGAAATGCATCAAAATCAGGACCGAGCCCGTCAAGCGTGGAGATGAGTGTGTGCAGCTGGAGGTGGTTGGGTCCAGTTAATAGCATCGCGAGTTCTCTCGAAACAGAAATGTTAAGTTTTCAAGCTCTGGACAGTGTTTCCTCTTTGTCACCTTCCCAAATGCAGCGTTTGGACCCTGAGTTTGCACATTTGCAGGCCAAGAAATAGGTTGCTTAGGCTTCATCCCTGATCTTCCTCTGACAAAGCAGGACATGGGACCAAGGCACTTGGTTCCTGCTCTGCCAAGGCAGCGTCTGTACCACCAGCTGTGGGCATCGCCGCCTGTTTGCCAAACATGGGCTGGGCAAGTAACCATGCTGAACGTGCTGAAATCACAGCGCAGTGTCCTTAATTCTTTGAAAGAATTACTGTGACTCGGAGGTGGGAATGTGGAGGTGAGCTCCCGGCAGGGGCACAAAGAATCTCTGTTCTCGTGCAGCGCTGGGCTCTGCTCCGCTCGCCTGAGCTGTCCAAGGTAAACACGCGGCGATCCTGATATGCCAGAGGACTTGTGTGTGCAGTCAGCAGCGGGAGCTTTCTCCTGGTAAACCCAGGCAGGTTTGTGCTGTGGGTTTTTGTTGTTTTTTTTTTTTCCAAGGAGACAATGACTTTTTTAATTATTACTCCATCATTACCACGTGTTACAGCCTTCCAGCCTCACCGATTCCATGATACAGCCGCTCACTTCAGCTCTCGGACAAAGTCTTTTTCTGTGCAGTGGCCACGTCCGTCTGCTTTAATGCTGTAGTAAGGCTACAAAGGATGTGTAGGCACGTGAAGCTGTGATTGTACAACCGCAATATTTCAGTGTGTTAACTGTAGTTCACAGGATGGTAGTGTGGAACTGAGCTCAGTGCGTTGCGCTTCCAGGATTTCCTTAGCTTCAGTGGTGGAGAACATTTGCAGTAATGTGCCTCATTAGAAGATGCCTCATTTAGTAAGAGAATACATCCTCAAGGTTGTGTACTGTCAGCTCTTCTAACTCTTTGAGGGTGATCTGGGGTTTTCCCTCGAAGAGAATTACTGAGCTGCAGAGATGTTGTTGCAGCGGTGAGCTCTGCCTGTCCTTGAGGTCCTGAAAAGTTTTAGGTCTAGATACTGATTTTCTTGGTCTTTAACAAATTGAAGTGTGTAGATTTAATGACTCCCAGTTACAGCTGTGAATATAGGAGCTACAAACCAACCATATAAGTTACAAGCATGACAAAACCAGCAATCAGCAGGAGGAGTTGCTGCTGCCTTAATCTGAATTATGTCCTGGCATCAATAGAAGGGCAGAGGTAGACAAGTGGTCTCTACGTGAGTAAAGCATTAGACCACAGAATGGTACAACAGGAATCATTCCTTAAAGTAGTTTTCAAGAGTGAATTCTACTGAGAAATGATTTCAGTAGCCATGTGGCCTGTGCACATCTCTTCAGTGCCTGTCAGATGAAACGGAAAGAGCCGTTCTTACAGAGCGCAAAAAAAGAAGGGAGGGGGAAACCCCTAAGCCCTGGAAAGCCCATAATGTGATTGTGTAAGGACGTGGTGGGCGTTAAAAGCCAGGTTTAATTGTAGCTAGGGTTTTCAGTCAGGTGGCTTTTTATTTGGTAGTTTTTAATCACGTAAGTGACATTTTTATTTTTCTCACTGTCTTGGATTACCTGTGCTGATCTGGAAACGACGTTTACTTTAATCTGCTGCTCAGCAAACCACTACTTCTAGCCCTAACCATTTTTTTCCCCCAGTTTCATGATCAATTTGTAGATGTCATTGTTTTCCTGATGAAGCATTTGCTGTGCCTTGCTGAGATCAAGACCCTGATTCCTCGCTGAGGCAGCGGCATCGTGCACGTTTAAGCTCATGTGCTCCTGTGGCTGTGTCAGTGCAAGCTCCAGCACGGCCGGGCCGTGGGGTTGCATCAGGCATTGACCACATTGAACCAGCGGGTTTGGGGTTTGCTTGAGGTGAGCTTTAGCCCAGAGTTTCCTGTTCTGACCAGGAGTGTAAGTTCTTCTGTAAGAAATTACTGAGTATTTCTAGACGCGTTCGTTGTAGGGGTAGTAAAATACTCGTCTGGCAAAAAGTAGTCATCTTCTCAAAAATGATCAATGGGGATTTAAACAAAATGCGAAAAATAGGCGAAATCTTTGTCTTTGGTTCCTATTACCCATCTCTAATTGCAAAGGAGCATTTCCTTGGGCTGTGTTACAGTGACTCTGTTAATCTCCCCGACATCGATCGCTCTCTGATGCTGCTCCACGCTGGCATCAATATTTTTGTACCTCATGTAGGATCCAAAACTCCCAAGTATACTTGAGGGCACTTTTCAGCTAATGTGTCGCTGTATCTTAAAAAAAATAAAGAAGCTTTTCATTTTTAAAACATTTCTGGTTGTGATGGCTGGAATTTCCCCCCGGTCTTCTTGTAGTCGTGCTGGAGGGGCTGTTGCTTTGTAGTCGGGGGTACGTGGTAGCCAACGGGATTGGGGTAAGTGGGTGAAAAGAAGCAAACTGCCCAAATCTGATGGATTTTTTCGTGAACATAAGCTTGCAGCAGTGTTCATTTAGTGGCAGGCACCGGTTGCGACCTCGGCGCCGCTTCCCTTTTTCTTCTTTTGGTCTAAACTGCGTGCGTTTCAATGAGCCAACGCGGTCCCCAAGGCTTTGGTGTGCACTCGAGGTGGTAGCACGACTCGTGAGTCTTTATTAACTCATTAGCTAAGGTCGGTATCTCTGATAGTGCGTAGGAGTTAATATTTAAATTGTTGCTTTGATTTGTTTTAAATGGTTTGCCTAGCACGTTTGGAGCTGTGTAAATGTTACCCAGGAATAAGTTCTCTGTCCACTGGTGCTCGTCAAGCCCAAGGAGCGTTGCAGAAGATGTACTTGTCGCTGAGGGATGTCTTTGTGTGATCTCGTTGGTACTTTATAAATTACAGAGTTGTAAGTCAGTGTTGATAATAGCTTTGTTTTGCAAATTACTTCTTGGGAACTGAAAATTCTTCCCCTTGTACCAGAACAATCCCTTGCAATAAAACAACAGCAGCACACACTCACAGCAAATGGGTCTTAAATAATGAAGCGGAGGAGAATGACATGATGTGTTCTGGCTTTAGGCTCCAGTAATAATTCCACAGTGCTTCACGATCCTTGTCTGAAAGTCTGTGTTTTACAGGCAGAGTTTCTCAATGTGTATTTCAATTTCTTGCCTGCTTGGTCTATCGCTTTTCTTGATGACTGGGGAAATATCCCCTGTGATATCCCTGCTGGGCTACCCGCTCCTGGTTTTTTACCATTGTTACTTATCACTGGATAGTAGTGAGATGTGTTAATGGCAGACTGTGGTTCTTCTAGATGAATTTTCAACTGATTTTGATACCCAGCTATTACTATTTATGTTAGTATTATTTTCCTTGGACAGTTGGTGGTCCCCAAGGGGAGGGAATTTGAGTTGATTTTCCAAAATCGATCTATTTTCAGGCAGATGGGGACAGTTCTCAACTCCAGAAGCTCTGAAGTTATTCATGACCTGCCCTTCTGTACACTGATGCCTCTTCAGACCTTGTTGTAGAAGCAGCATCTTGTCCTACCTGTACCTGCCATGGACAAGTATTGTCCTTGTTGCAGTCCTTCAGTCCCAATACCCTGCTCCCCCTCGCTGCCTCTCTGGCGTTTCTCCACCGGTGTGGGAAGAGTAAAAATAATATCTTACATATTGCACGAGTTTCCACCAGCCTACTCAGACTCAAATGTCTTATTGACCTTCTCATTGTAATTAGATTTCTCTCTGGTGCAGTGAAATGATTACATTGTACGAGCCTCGCGCATTCGAAGAACTCGGACTCTAATGGCAGAGATTTTTAATGCCCGGAGAATCGTCTGATGCCTCATCTCAAGAGCTACAAACAATTCCTGGAGCTGCAGCAGGAGGGCTTAAGGTTGAGCTGCAGTGGGAGGAATTGTCAGAGGGAAGAACACGCTGCGAGGGCCGGGGTGGTTCTGGGGACTGGTGGGGTGTTCTCCTGGTGTCACAGACATCATGAGATGGTTTTCTCGGCGCGTGAACCGGCGTGAGCCTCAGCAGCACCTGAATTGCACAATAATTCTGTGCCGGTTTTTGACTGCTCTGGCTGTGCTCGCAGGTGCCACCAGCGTGGAGTTGGGTGCTCTCCTGCTCAGCCCTGGAGAGTGCAAACATGTCTCCTAGTTTACGAAACTTGTAGGGTTACATAACCGAATTTTCATTCTTTCGCTAAAAATAAAAAATGGAACATAAAAGCTATTTTTATCTCCCTTAATGAGAGCAACTCTGCTTTTATTTCATCTTTTCTGAGACGTTTCCATAGGAGGAGTGGGGATGGTTTGATGGTTTAGGAAGGGCTCTGTTGTTCTGTGAAGTGTTTGTTGCCCATCAGGCAGCGAACAGATAGGTTGGGCTGCTCGGGGATGAGTGTTTTCTTTCAAAGTACATTGCTAGCCAATAACAATCGTGAAAATAAATAGATTTGGAGAGCGTTACGCTAGATTTAAATATATCAGGGAGGCAAAGAATCCTTTTTGCTATCAAATAATCAATGAGCTTCAAGTGTGAGTCCTCTCTGATGGATTACACTGAGTTAGCAGCAGCGTGTATGCCTTTCTCTTCTTGAAACCCTCTCAGAGGAGAAGGGTGGCATTTGCAGAGCTGCCACGGGATCTGGTTTGTTTTTAAAAGCAGCACAAATCGGGTTTGGTTCGTATTGTAGCTTAGCTTGGCGCTCTGCCTGGTGATAGAGCAGAACTCTGAAGAATAGTCACTATTTTAAGTCTCTAGTTGTGCTGTATCCTGTTTTTACTTGCTACTCGGTTGTGACTGTTAAGTTTTAAACAGTAAACCTTTGTTCACCAGAAATAGCAAAGTGTTTTTAAACACAGGGTGACAGCCTGTATATTAAATTTTATTATTTATTATTGTTACTTTGTTTATTCAAATTCTGCAAGGTGTGTTCCTACCGACCCTTTGCCCCCCTTTTAAGAAAGTTAAATGCAGCTGATGTGTAAAGAAGCGCTGCTGTTCAAAGTTCAGCTGGTGCAAAACAGGAATAATTCATGATAATTTTAAAAATTGCAGCGTGAAATGCTCCGACCTTCTCCCCTCTCCCCTCCCTCCTTCTCCGCAGAAGTTAAAACATTCTGGTTTCTTCTTTTTGGGTTCACAAGAAGAAGGATTTTTGGTTTGGAGCGTGACGCAGGTTCAGGGTGGTTTGTGAGTAGTGAGTGTACATTGGGGGGTGAGATCTTTTCACTTTCACATGAATTCTAGAAGACACCTGGGGGTAGAGGTCCGAGTACGTGTGCAGTTTTTATAACCCCGTTTCCTCATGGTTTTATGTCTGAGGCAATCTGGGGAGTTGGTTGCAGCTCCTGAAGGAGAATCTAATGGTGCCTTGGAATTCGTAGATGACTCATAACGGGACAAAACAATCCAGTTAAGTGATTTGAGGTCTTAAATAATCTCTTGAACAGGAAGGTGAAGAAAACATCGTGAACTCATGAGTTATAATTGGCTCTCTTGGAGTGCTAAAAGTGCAGTGATCGCTGGTTGGCAGGGATTCAGATGATTCCTGTTTAAGCTTTGCTGATCAATATATATTTCAGCTCTTATGAATGAAACTTATTTGACCGGACTGCAATGCTCCTAGCAAAGCAGAGTTGCAGTTACCAGTTGGGAGAAGGTTATTTTTGGCTGGTTTGTAGTAGTGACACTTTGCACCTCAGCTGCGTGGGCCAGGGCTGTGTCTAATCTTTTCGGGTTTGCTTTTTCTCCTGTTCTCTGCTCTTTGCTGCATGAATCAGCCAGGTGACCCAGGCAGTTTTTTGATGAGGAGGAACCTACAGGAAAGGCTGCACCTGGAAATGGATGGAAAGTGATCTGCCATGGGTCCCGGGGATGGGAACTTACTCCATCATCTCCCTTCTCCTTTTCAAAGCACAGAATCATTCAGCCTTAATTCTGTAGAGGCTTTTCCTGCAGCTGCAAGGGACCCACACGGGTGTTCCAGTAGATGCACACCCTTTGAGACCTCCCAGTTTTACTGGTAAGCAACCGGAGCTGCAGCACATGTGTAATACTGCCAGGTAACCTTTAAGCTTAATCAGGTTTATAACATCTTAAGTTAGCTCTCTTGCTGTCCCCTGTCCTCTGACTAGCAGATTTCATTACCCTGATGATGAAAACCCCTCCTTCTGATTCTCAGTTTGTTTTTTCATGGCATCTGGGCTAAGCTCCTGTTTCATTCCAAGCTCTGACTCCTGGAGATAGAGGAGGAAGATCCTGCTCGCCCTTCCCTCCATGTAGACCCCAGGACTGGGTTCGTGTGAGCTGGGACACTCACGGGCTGTAGCAGAATCCTTTGGTTCTGGTCTTTGAAGATGTCACCTCCTGTTTTGTTGTTGATTTCTGAAGTCTTTGAGGAAATTTGGGTATTTTGGTGCATTGGGAAGACCCTCAAGCCTTGAACAGTGTATTTGGTCGTGTGCTGTAGCTATCTAGTGGTAAAAATCAAGTGCTTGCAGCTCTGCTGTGAGCAAAGACTTGGTTGTAAAGTGTTTCAGTGTGGCAGAAACAAAGCTGTTGCTCTTTTGTGGCTGCTAAATTCCAATATATTACAACAGATTCCTTCCCTAAAAAAAAAAGAAGCAAAACCTCATTTTTTTTCTTTCCTTGAATTTTTGTTCTTAATGACTCTCCTTGGCCGCCCTGCCAAGTTCTTCTGTTTGTGTCCTGACATGTTGATGTGATAATGGAACAAATACTTGAAAGTGGCTTAAATGACAGTTATAGTGATGGAAGAGTAAACAATGATGTAGCAGTTCTAAAAGCCTGGGTTCAAATCCAGTTCATGCCATATGTCTGGATTTTTTCGTGGTAATTTTCACTTAGTTTCTAGTAGACATTTGGCTTCCTGTTTTGGCTTGGTAGTGCTGCTCTCTGCAATATCTATCGTGCTAGGATGCTAATAGCATTAGAAGGCCAGATATGATTGGCAGAGGCAACAAGGGAAACTTTTTCTCAGCTTGTCCACACTTGTCTGTTCCTAGCCGGTGTTAAAATCTTCACTTTTATCAAAATAAAAACATACTGAAATTGAAAAAAAACCTCCAACATTGCAAAATGTTCTGTTACAAAGCTGATGATGGAATATTTTAAATCCCAAGTGACCCAGACAGAGCAGCTGCTATCACTGCGGATTATACCTTTCCTCTAAACTTCAGACTTCATTTCCTTTGCCCGTCTTCCTGGGAGGAACAGCTGTGCATTTGGATCCACTGCTGCTGTTGGAGCAGCGCTTGAGACTGCAGGAAATAAGTTACTTTAGAAATCTGGCTTGGTGGCGTTTCTTCCTGATTGTGACAGCCCAAGTGAGAGAGAAAGGCAAGGGATTCTCTTCTCTTTCTCTGTGATAAATTAGCCTGTGTAGTCTGTCCCCATTAGTCAGGGAGGGCTGGGAAGGAGCTCGCTGCACTCTATTCTGGCATCACTCTGTGCTGTGTTCGCTGTGCGTGGCTGCCATGAATGGCTGATTATTCAGAAATAAAAGAACAGTGTGATTGGCTTTGCAGCAAGAAATGCATTCTGATTTTTAAAGGAACGTGGTTTTCAGAGTTCCCTTTATATCTGCAGCACACATTGGCTTTACGGGGCTGATAGCAGACTTCTGTGTAATTCTAGATATTTTTTTATCCAGCTCTGTGGTCAAGCCTTCTTCTAGAGAATCGGTGTCTTTGATAAAAGAACTTGAGCTGTAGTTTCCTGATACAGCACCTTTTTCTTTATATTAGGCATTAGGTCTTCTGAAACTCAATAAAAGCAGTTTTACATCCCATGGTTTATTTCCACTGTCCATCAGGACATTCTTTGGCGTGAAGAGAAACTGCTGTATCCACAGCCATGCGGGTGCGTGCTCAGACGAAAGGGAAAGCATTGATGTTATTAGGTGATTTCATCACCTAATTTTTAATTACTTGGAAAATGAAGGGCTAGAATTGCAAATAGCCATCCATCTCTTCCTTAGCCACCTACCCAGCTGTTAGGTAACATGTGTCAGTGGGTTTGATAGTCTGTAACATCCGAGTAATGAAAGTCTTTATAATTACTTGCAGCAAATTGTCAGAAACCTGGTAGCACTATAAAAATGGTCAGCATTAACTTATCAGTCATACTCAAGCTATAAACACATTATACAGATTAAAAAGTCAGGCGTTCCAAAACTCTTCCCAATCTTCTTTCATCTCTCTCTGCGTGAGCAGTGTTGATATCATTAATTTATCATATGTTCCCCACTCCCCTGGTGTGACCGAGACCCTTGCCTCTTTCAGCACAAAGAATAGATAACAGTGGCTTGCTGGGAGGCTGTTAAATATCCTGATTTATCCATTGTTCAGTGCACTGCCCTGGGCCTCGGAGGGCACCCATCAAACTTTGGTTTGCTGATAGGATAATTAAACCCCTGGGGATGCTCCACGCCTCATGCTGTTCAGGAGCCTGAGTGGTTCAAAACCAACTTTACAATGTTCTTCTGGTGTGATTATTCCCATTTTATAGGAGGGTAACCAAGATGCACGCACTAAAATAGGAGAAATTGGTGTTTTGAACATGCAGTTTGATAGCTTGGTGCTCAAGGGGAGATCTGACAGCAGGTCTTCAGTTTTTAAAGTGCTTTTTGCACTCCCAACACAAGTCCAGCTGACTCCAAGAGAAGTATTTTAGACCCCAAACTGGTAATTTTGTCCGAGCCCTGATATTGCGTGTTGGGTAATCTGAAAATTAGCAATTGCCTCTGAAAAAGGCCTTAGGTGCTCACGCAGTGTCCTGAGGAGCCTGGGTGGCAGAGGGAGGGCAGAAATGCTGGGTTGCTGTAACACGAGGCTGTCATTGTTCACTTGACTCATTCTTTTCATACCTTCCAGCTTCCGCAAGAGTGAAGGATGAGGTTTGCTGGGGCAGCAGCTTCAGTAGGCAGCCCTGACACCTAATGTGAGATGGGACTGTGCAGCTGGGCTAGTCTGAGTATTGAATAAATCCTCCTTCTGTTGGCTCCCACCGCTCGCTTCTGTGTCCCTTCTGCTATCAAAAATTCACCTGGTTGTGGGGTGAGCGAGTTAAGAGAAACCAAGCTAACCCACAGAATTTTCCTGCTGGTTCAGCTTCTTTAACCAGATTTCTTTCAGGTCGTAAGAGTTCTGGTGCAAGGAGAGGGACAAGGTTATACAGCTTTCCTGGGAAAGAAACGGCAGCTGGAGCACAGGGACTGTGATCTACACGGTGTCATCTGCTTGGTTGTATTATAAAACTACACCCTGCATTGCTCGTGAAGCTTTGTTCTGCTAATAACTTTCTGTGTCTTCTCATTATTGATATTAATTTTAGGTTCTTGGCTTTAATGAGATGGTGTCTGGGTCTGTTGGTGTAGAGAGGGCAGTGACAGCTGAGTACCTGCTATAATTAATGAAATCGTGGCTAACGTTTAAATTTTCTTTTCCTTGGCTTATCAGGATTTGTGAATCCTTCCTCATTTCATTAAAGACATTCCAGATGGCTTTAGTGACGGGTGCTTTTCGTAAAGGAGCAGTTGTTTCGGTGTGTAGCAATTTTAGAAATTGGGTGGGTAGCAAGTGCAGAGTTTTTAAAATTCAAATTGTGATGTAAACTTCAGAATATTAACAGAGAAAGGTTAGTCTGGGGGAAGAGATCAAACCCTTTGGGTGGTCAGAGCAGTTAGTTAGCTGTTGGATAATTTTCAGCAACTTGGACACAAATGTAAAGAACTTTCAAAACTTAGCAGTTAGCTGGGTGAGTAGGTGATTTTTAGCCAGCAGCTGTATGGCCAACGAAGTCTAAATGCAATAACTGTGAATCATTAAATTGATGTTCACTTATCTTTCTTTTTAAGACTGTATTTACTTTTCTTATCAACACGAGGATTGTGAATGGGAAGACATCTCCCTCGGGAGAAAATACTTTTGCTGGGATTCCACTGAGTAACTGTCTCGGCTTGAGGGTTTGTTTGACTTGGTGTTTAATTTCATGCTGGAGAAAGAAGCCAGATGAGTTTGGGAGACTCTGCCTCCTCGCTCCCAGGAGAGGCAGAGCGTGCACGCTTGGCCTGGGAAGTTTCTCTCTCGCTGCCCTACCTGTGGAACTTGGAAAGTCCGGTTCTGAGGATAAAAGGGCACTTGATCTCTGCTGCCTATCTTTGGCTCTTCAGCAGAGAGGCCAAAAATAGGAATGTAAGTTCCTTTTCACGGAGGCAGAGCTTTCTACCAAGAATTGGGCTGTGTGTTCATTGCTAGGGAGAGATCAGAAAATCGCAGTGACACATTACTGAGGATGCCACATCAATCCCAGCCCGTTTGAAACCCCCAGGCAAGTTTATATCCTTTTCTGTGGCAGGTCCTGCCTCCGGCTGCTTCAGGAGAAAGCCTCCCTGAGAAATCTCAGACCTATCCAACTGGGAAACCTTGAACCGATTGGAACAAACGGGATTTACCTATAATGCAGCCTCTAAAACTTCCAGTTAATCCTTTAAACGGAATTTAATTTCCAATTAAGCTTTAATAAGACATTCCTAATTTTAATCTGCACTTGTTTTGCTGCTCATTAGCCTCAACACGCTGAAGAAAAAGCTTTCTAAAGCAAAAAGCTGAAATTTATAAGAAAGCTTGGTGTGGAAACTGCAAACCAGCAAAAGAGCAGTTATCATAAAATCTTACTTCCTGTATTCATCAGATATCTTAGGGGTTTTTTGTCAAAAGGACACCCCACCCTTTTATTATGCTTATGGAAATAAAATTCTTATCTATTAAGAAGGGCATTTTAAAAGAAGTGGTTATAGTGGGTTATCATTGACTTCATTCCAGCATCAGACTTGCTCTTTGATTACAGTTGAGTTCTTCCCACAGGTTTGTAATTTGCCCAGAATTTTGGGGGAAGAATTTAGAGAAGCTGAAGTGCTGAATTTTAATAAAAGCTTCCTTTGATTCCCACCTGCAGATTTTGGACACCGAGAAAGTCTGTAGGAGAACTGGATATGCTTTTAGGGATATATTGCTCTCCTTTTCTTTTTTTTTTATCGTATAACTTGAATCTCTCCCTACAAACACAGCTGCAGCTATCCAGCAAACTTTAACCCAATTAAAATGGAAAAATTGAGGTAGTTCATATAAATGGGCTCACATAAAAGCTAATATCTGGAAGAATGTTCCGTTGTTAGCAAGTTGGTAATTGTGTTAAAGCTAATATTTATGATTTCTTACCAAAGTTGTGTGTGTCCAGCTCCATTAACCAGAGCAAGATCATGTCATGTTACCCATCTGTTAGCTCAGTTAGGAATGTAATTGCTTGCAAATTCTTAATTACTACACGGAAAGGTAACGATTCCTTTCCTGTTTGCTGTAAAGATCCTGCTACTGCCTGGCAGATTGTTCCTCTTGCAGAAATTTATTGCTCCACCTTTTATTTGGGGCAAGTTTTCAGCAATTTTAGAACACTGCTCATGTAGAAGTATTTTATTTTTAATGATTAAGTTGGATTTTAACTTAAAATCTTCATTTTTCTCAGTAAGTAGCAGAAGAGGAATGCTGGTGGAGGGACTATTGTGGGTTTGGTTGGGATCTGTCGTTTGGGAAACATTTCTTCTGAACAAGAATGCCAAGTAGAAATAAAATGGTTTATTAAAAAAAAAAGCTGTTTTTCTTACCAAAAGCTTTCTCAGGAAAGAACTGGAATATTTAGCAATATTTTCAACTGTCAAAGAGCTATTATCTTGGCCGCATAACACACAAATGGAAAAGCTGTAATGTAGAGTCACTAAGTTCTCATGGTTCAAGAAATTAATATATCTGGTGAGCACTAAGTAATTCAGTATCGTACTTCACTCTCTAAATTTGTATAGAAAGCAAGTTGCTACTAATTGAATCTAACCCCAGGAGACAAAGCTGGAGTTGTCACGAGGCTTGTTAACATTTTAAGAGTAATCTGAATTTTTCTATTAAGAAAAGGCTGCTTTTTTTTTCCCTTTTAAAACCAACCCCCCCCCAGTGTCCCCCTCCTCAAACCTAATCCCCAAACCCAAATTGTGCAATATAGTTAATTCACTGCAAGGTAGCTGTACAGAAAAAAGAGGAAATGTTCATTTTGGTCACAACTGATGTCTGATTTGGTTTTCAGTGCTGCTTTTCTCTGTGCACAGGTCTCCTTAGTGTGACTCGAGACTCTGGAGATCTCTCAAGACATGACAGTGACATTTACAGCTTGTTGTTGCTGATCCTCCGCTTTGAAAGGCTGGAGCTGATTTTGTTTGAGATCTCCTGGTGGAATGACAGTAAGGTCTAATGTCATGGTATTTAAAAACGCTTTCTTACAGCTCCAAGGCTGGAGATTTGAGGTGCTCAGCACACTGGCCTGCTCTGCTTACTCTTGATCTTCCCAGATTGCAAGTGGCAGTTGTTGATGGTCTCCTATAAACCGCGTAGTCTGGGGGCCACTCGCTGCTAAAAGGCAGGAGGCTGAGGAGAGGAACAGATACAGCTCTACACGCTGGTGTGATGATATATGGCAGCAATAACAAGCAATCAATTTTCTTATTTTTGGCATGGATCTCCATAAGTGTTTATCGAAGGTAGTGTTGCTGAAATTAATGACAATGCAAAGCCATTTAACAAGCTCCTTTTTGAGCACTGCTGTTGTGTTTCCTCATTTCCATGTTTAACTGCAGTGGAAAGATAAATGGTCGTGACCCCCCCGTTACATTATGCTTTGAGGTAGGTATATATGGGAGAAGGCCAAAACATTAAAACACCATAAAGCAACATCATCCCCCCCCCACCTCCACCCCTGGGTGCCGTATAGTAGGTTCTTTAGAAGAAACCAACACCTGTTGGAACAGTTACTTCAATGTTTGGCACGAATCCCAAACAAGCTTCTTTTTTTAACAACAAAAACATATGTATGGGCTGGGCGAAAAAGCACAGCAAGTTCTGATATTGTGCTTTTAGTGATCTGCAGCTCTGAGCCGAGGGGCTGTGACTCATTAGTGATAGCAGCACCGAGCAGCTCTCTGATTTCTTGTAGGGCTTCGGGAGCGCTGAGCTGTCATCGCGTGTCAAAGCGGGGAGGCGCTTCCTTGCTCTTTAGATGGGATCTTTCTGAACCGTTTGATAGGGCATGCTGTGAATATTTTATAAGGCTTTGGGCTGAGGGGATTTATCTGCCCTTTGGTTAAGAAAAAGCCCGTCAGCCACTTCATGACTGGTATCTTGCTCGAGTAGTTGAAGCTTTGAGAGCGCCTGTTCCATGGAGAGGTTTTGTCTCCGAGAGCCATCGCGTAAGTTCTGGATTAATTCAATCCCTCAGCTAAAGCGTAAAGATTTTGGCTGTCTCTGTGTTTGGAAATTGGTGGCTTCTAGGGGAGATTGTGTGGATAAAGGGTGTTTTGAGTTGCTTTCCTAGGGGTAGTTTTAAAGTCAGAAGAATATGTGCGCTGTTCTCCTCGGGGTGATTTTGTTTCCTCCTCCTGCGTTCAGGGGCTGTTTTAATATGTTTCTCCCTAAGTGTTGGCATAATACGAGCAGACTGGTCCCTTTTCTCTTGGTGCTATCAGTGTGATATCTTCCCTGTCGACAGCACTCAGCATCACTGCCTGTGGTGTTCCTGTTTCACCAGAGGACTCTGCATACATCACCTTGTCAGCATGGAAGGTGCGAGCTCTTCCTTTGCTGGGCTGGAAACATCTTCACTCAACCTTTGTGGTAAAGCAGTAGAGGCTGGGCCACTCGTTTCCATCCTGCCATTTCCTTTGCTCGAAGAAAGTATAAAGAAAAAAAAACCCATGTGAACATCCAGTTTTGGGGATGCCTCATCTTCTTGTACTTCTCCAAACTTTGCTCTTCAAAATTCTGGCGTTGCGAGGCAAAGGCTTTCGCGTCTATTTGAATGAAACTGAACCAGATTTGTTGATGTACACACTGCAGTGCCTTAGCAACCGACCTGCATCTAGTCCAAGATCTGAACATTTAGTCTTGAAACAATTCTTTGCTACCAATCTAGGAATGTTCTTGCATTTCGGAGTGCAAAAACAGCCAGTTGACATCTAGTGAGGAACAACATACAGTAGAAAATCCTTCATGGTGGGAAGAGGGGAAACTTATGTAAGCTCATTTCTTTGCTACTTTTAATTGTGGTTTTTTGAGCCCTTGGAAGATGCATCCCTGGGAGCAGGATTGTTGTGTTCAGATGATTGCAAATTTTGTTTTATTAGTGTGAATTATGGTATCGAGTCTAGATGTACTGAGTGGGAACACTACGGAATTGATTGAGACGTTATTTCAAATATTGGTACTGCTAAACTAAATAAAAATGAGAGAGATCTCTGACAAAAGATCAGTCAGAAATTGTAGCTCTTATTAATGAGCTGCTGAGACAGTGTAGTCTGGGAGAAGTGACAATGAAAAGAAGTTGACTTTTGAGCAGAAAAAGAACAGTTTCTCTCTTGCACGCTTTCTTGTACACCAGAAATGCACACGGCATACGAGAAGATTTCAGTGGAGAGGTGTCCCTTGGAACCAAACACCTTGCATTATTGAAACTCTGAAGACTGAATTGTTTGGTTAAACAGTGCACTCAATATACTAAATTAGGATGACTTTATTATTTGTGTATCACACACATGAACAGCTGGTTCCTTTTGATATTAGAGTCACGATCAGAGCGACGCGGGTTTTTTTACGTCCTGGTTGTCAGAATAGCAGGTGACATAAGAGCCATGTGGCTTCACGTGGTGGTTATTTGTTGGAAATTGAATACGATCTCGGACCATGAAGTTGATTTTTCTTCCATGGCTTTATGCTATCACTCAAGACCCAACGGGGCAGTTTGCCAGCCGGGCTTTGGGGAGAAGTCCGAGATCCACTCGCTGCAGTTGAATTCATGCTGTTTATAGGCAGCGGCCATTCTGAGTGAGAATGGACATCGTGTGGAGTTGAGTCAGTTCAAACAGTTAAAAAATAAATGCCCTTACATTTCCCTCCTCCTTTTCTTGTAGTTACAGCTGCAGAAAACCCAATATTTGCAACTGGGACAGAGTCGTGGCCAGTACTACGGTGGGTCGCTGCCAAATGTGAATCAGATTGGGAACAGTGCCATGGACCTGCCCTTCCAGGTGAGTTCCTTTGGGTGATTGATGCTGTGCCTGCGTGCTGTTTTTCCCTTGTGGGACACCCTGAGATAGCTGCTGGTTCAGAACGTAGCACCGTGGCCTCAGCAAATCACGCTGTTTAAAACATTTTTGCTCTTTTGGAATGGAACGTAGCTGTGCATGGGACGTGTGGGTATTTTCCTGTTGTATCTATGTAGTGTTAGGTGTTAGTTCCTCTGTCCCTGGTTGTGATGCTTCTGTGTCAAGACTATGCAGAGGCGACGCAGTTTCTTTGCTGGTGAATATTCATGGTGGTGGGGTTGGGCTTTTTTTTTTGTTTGGCACCAAATTCATAATGAAATCTTCTGTGAAGGTACTGTAGACTCTAAGCAAATAAAGCACTGGGAGTGGGGGTGTGGAAGGAGGTGCCCTGTGGCAGGGTGCATGTTCCATCAGCGTCACGAGTGGATTTTAGGAGAGGAGAAGAGGGAATGGGGCACAAACCAGTATCAGAACAGTTGCTTTTCCTTCACCTGGTTGAAAAGTAAATGCACGGTTGTGCTATTTTTTTTCCTTGCTGTTGTGACTCCAGAGGTGATGTGCTATAAACAGAAAATCAGTGTTGTGTGTGAATGGTTTCTTTGTTAGTAAGCACGTTTGGACAGAAGATATTGTGCAGTAGGTAAGAATAGGTGGTGGTTATTCTTGGGACTGCTGATTTCTGTAGCTAGTTGATTTAGGGTGCTCAAAATAATGAAAACTTCAGCATTAGTTTTCCTTTTTTGAGTAGCAACATTTACATTTTATCTCCCGAGGATGTGGCAAGAATTAGATTTTGCAGTTTGGTTTTCTGATGAAGGCTGGCTTAATAAATACAGAGAAACTATTGATGGCGTCCTCTATACACACAGACAGGTGAATTTGTGGAGGTCAAAAGCTTGACTCTTGCGCAAGAGGAGAAGCAAATGTCTGTTTTAATCTGGTTGCCTTTAGGGAATGCAGTGCAGAGGTTTGTAATGTTATCAAGTCCTCAGCAGAGTATTTCACAAGTGTCTGGTCTTCTCAAGATCCACAGATTTTTGTCTTCAGTTTCTTTTTGAGGAGGTTCATAGCAACTGTTCTTTTTAAACTGTAGTATTTCAGTATTATTGTGCTTGCTGGCCACTACTGATGGGTATTACATAGACTCTTTTAGTCCTGAAACTACGAGTGCTTGAAAGCAGCGAGTGTTCAAACATTTGTAGAGGAGGAGACGGATACAAACTGTCCCTAAGCTCCAGGTCTTGATATATTTCTTTAACACACACACAAAAATCCAAAGTTGGTGCTGTTACAGGTGACAAATGGTGACAAGCAACAACACCCCCCCCATGTTTGTATTGGTGATGAATGCCTTCCAGGGTTTTCAGTTTTAAGTGTTAAAGTAGGGTGAAATTGCCAAAAGCCACAGGTGAAGCCTGTCTGGTTGTCTCTGGTGGGAGCCTTGGTGTCTGAGAATCTTGGTTCTTTGCATTTACAGCACAACGGAGCTCTGGCAGAAGCCTTTGGAGCAGTTCCTGTCTCTTTGGTAAACAAGTATTTAGGTTTGTGCAAATACGTATTTAGGACTGGTGTTCTGTTTGCCCAGGTAGATACGTATTTTAGCACATGTTACACTTTTTCTGGTATGCACAGTATTTATTTGATTCACCTTCCCAGCTCCAGAGGAGTTATGGTCTGTCACATAAATACAGGTTTTGCCATGCATCCCAATTTGGAACATGCATAATAATTCCTGTACAGACGCCCTGGACTTGCTGTGGCCTGTGATGTGATTACTTATGATTTATGGGGGATTAATTTGATGCCGACGGTGGTTTATTTGGCACTCTTGGCCTGTGGTTTAAGCAATCTCTGAGCATGTGCACTCAGCCTGCATGTTAAGCTCCATCGGGAAGGGCAGAATGATTCCCCAAATGCTGCTTGTCACCAGCGGGCACCCAAATGTAAACTGGCAGTAGGTACCACTCCTCTCTTTCCCCCTCATCCACCTTGCTCATTTTTACTTCTTAATAAAGGGACACTGTTGCTTTAGAGCACTGAGCTTTTTCCTTCCTGTCTGTATTTTGCTGGTTTTCAGGGGGGTTTTTTTAAATGTTTTTTTTCGAGTTTGGGTTCTGATCTCAGATCCTTGAATGTTTTTCAGGGAAGCGAAACAGTTCTAGTTCTTCATTTGCCAAATAAAATGAATGCTCAGATCTGTTCTTTTTTACTAATCACAGTTTACTGTAGTTAAGCATCACGTGCCCTGCAGAGATGGGGGTTTTGATGGAGGTGCTGCCTGGTGTTTGGTCCAGAGTAGGTTTCCTGGGAGAAGCCAGGCCTGTTGGAGGCGATACCCATTCTCTCAAGTGCTTGCCATCTTTCCTCATTTCCCTAAGCAAGTTAGGGATTCAGCTGGGATCTGTGTTCCTGGAAAGCCAGAGAAAAACATTGCCCAAAAATTCCTTATTCTGTAAATTGTAGCCCTGTGACAAGGCACAGTCTGTGTTTATTTGTGCACACAAACTACGCTTTTGCTGTGTTTTTATATGGAAGTTGTGCCAAAAAAAGGGAAAGCTTCATAAATAACTATTTTTGTATTCAGCTTTTTGTCCACATATGTGTTTGCTTCCTTTTTAAATCCAGGTGAGGTCTGCATTCTGTGTGCTTCAGCCTGGCCTCTCCTTTTTTTAGGAACATTGTGGTTGAGACCACTGGCATAGGAAATTGCTTTTCCTGTTGACCTTCCAAGCACGCCTGCATTGGCCAATTTTGCTGCCTTTTGAAGTAGAATTGATATAACAACAGCACAAAGAAGAGTTTGAGACCTTTTTTTACTGCTTTGCAATTACAGATACTCCCAGTTCTGCTTGGTGCCAGCTAGGTAGAACTAGATTGTTGTTTAGTGTTTGCAGCAGAGATTAAATCAACCTGTTTTAATCTAAATGACTTAAAACTGAGGTGCTGTGGCTGGAGGTTTCTGTGTCTTTGTACCAGAGAGTTTTACTTGCTGAGGAACTGAAGCAAAACACCAGGACCTGAATGGCTGTGAGAGCAGAGTAAAAACTCGCTGTGCTCTCCAGCTAGTCCCATGTTGACTTAAGCAATATTCTGCTGCATATAAAGTGTTGGCCTTGAAATGAGAAAATAAACGCCAGAGCCACTTTGCATTCATTTATATTAACACAGGCCATGTGTGCACAGAGGGAGAGGAGACCAATATTTGCTAAATAGAAAAGAGTTTAAAATAGTAGAAAGACTCTTTAAAAAGTTATTGCAAACAGAACATTTAAAAATACACGTAAAACTTTTTAGAAATAATCATTTCAGCAGCCAGAGCTGGACACTTTAAATAAAAAAGAGGAGGAAAAAAAGAGATTACTGTGGAAGCCAGATGGTTTCATGGCTTGGCAGACAGGACAGTGCATTTGCCACGTGCAGCACCTGAATGGAGGAGGAAATTTTGGCTTTCCAAACAGATGGTGTTGAGGGACTCGGCAAAGCTGTTCACATTGGCAAGGAGTGGAAGACTGTGTAGCTTTTTTTTTTCCCTGGAGGCCCATATATTGCTGGTGAAGTACGAGGAGAGGTTGACTGTTCAGTGCTTCCTTCCCCCCCCCGCAGGTATATGCTGGGAAGGGCTTTTGAAAATGTGGGTGAAGTTTTCCAGTTTAGCCTGGGAATTCATTTTCCCTGTCCTTGCTCTGCCATCCGCAGAGGAATCACTTGCTGACGAGTAAATGTTCTCAAGATGCTGATGCCAATAAGATTCAGGGTGGAATCAACCCGCCCAGATTCACTGCACAATGAAAATCACTTAAAAATATTGAATGCTGTGACTTTTTTCTAGACAGAGGAGGAAGGAAACTGCTTTTCTTTTTCTTTTAATTCTACCAGTGTCCCCTTAAAATAATTGTGCTGGAAGGAGGGGTGGAAGGAAGTGCTGAGCAAACGTGGGAATGTCAGGCTCACTGTGCATCTCTTTCCTGCATCTCCTGCCCTGGTAGTTCAAGCTCTGGTTGTCAGCATGTTCCCTCTGGATGCATGCTGCATGCTGCACCCAGGGAATGTAAACAGCAGTTGTCCCCAGGCTCCCTGCCACACTCACTCGTGGTATTTCAGAGATACAAAGGTTGGAGAGCAGAGCTGATTCACGAGAGGGCAGGTCTAGCATGGTCTGCCTCCACTTGTCTCTGATCTCTGGAAGAGATAGCCCTGGTAATTGCTGGCCATGGCTATAGCAAAAACTCTGTTGGAGGATGAATTTCAATGGCTACACTGTCCATATCTTACGGAGTTCTGTTCCTTAGAGTAATACACCCTTGCACACAACACGAGGGCAGACTGCTCGCGCGTTTGGTTTTCTGCTCATAAGTTCCTGTGTCTCTCTCAGACTCCTTTCCAGTCATCAGGATTGGACACGAGTAGGACAACTCGGCATCACGGTCTGGTGGACAGAGTGTATCGTGACAGGAACCGCCTCGGCTCCCCGCATCGACGCCCTCTCTCCGTGGATAAACATGGAAGACAAATATCCTTTGCTATATGAGCTGGTGGTGAACACCTGCCTTTGCTTCAGGCTTTACAGTTCTCCTTCCCCTCCCTGCCTGTCAGCAGAGTTGCTTCCCATCTCCGTGCAGTTAATGTCATCTGCTTTGCCTGAGCTGTGATCTAGTCTATAAATACCTACTATTTTGTAAAGTAAGCGTTTACCTTTCTCCATTTCTTCAGCTCTAAGTGGGGATAATGATACACGTGAAGCTGCGAGGGATTGAGATCTTTTGATGGAGAAGTCAAGGCAGTCTTGGTGAAACCCAGTTTCCCTTCAGAACTGAGTCAATCGAAACGAGAATAATTCTTTGCAGCTCATTGTGCATTTTATTACAGGTTGATTCATCAGTTTAGCATTTGCCAGGCACTATTGCTTCTTTGCCATTTGTGAAAATGAATTAGCTTCTTATTTCTGACTGACTTCAAACGTGCTGCAATCAGGTTGCCTTGATGGGGCTAAAGGGCCTGTGTGAATGGGAGAGCGGGGAGATGACGGCTTCTCAGGGAGGAGTTAGATGCTCAGAAAAGGGAAAAGGAGGATGTTTGTCCCGTTGCTCAAACATTACAACATTTCAGATATTATTTTGTTATGAGTGTCCTTTTACAGCCAGCATGGGGGTGGGACGCAGCTTGCGTTTCTCACCTGAGCTGAGTGGTTCTGACAGGGAAATTTGCATTATTCCTTAGGAAAAGGTTTCAAATAGGCCTCCTACTTAAGTGAGAAAGTGGTTTTCTTCCCCTTAACTGCTGGAATCACGTGGACAGCTGTCCCTATGGCACCGTGTACCTGTCGCCTCCGTCGGACACGAGCTGGAGAAGGTGAGTAGCACAGTCGTGTGTGTGTGTTAGTGTTTGGACTGCATCCTCTGATATCACAACGCTTTTATGTGCAACAGAGGCCATTATTGTTCCCCAAGCAGCTGGTCAGCTGAATCAGCCTTCCTGAATTTAGAAATTGATATTTTTCCTTCTATTACGCTTATTCTTGTAGATGACTTCTCAGCTTAAGGTGCATCAGCTAATGTGGGCTTTCTAAGGGTAAATCTTGCCAGGTGTTCCAAGGTGTTGCCCTGAAATTGTTGAGTTGTAAGAGACTCTGATACTTCTCACTGTGCAAAGTCTGGGTTAGTCTGCCCTGGCAGACATTGGAGTGGAATGGAGCACTGAGCTGCCTGTTCCTACCCCTCGTGCTCCTGATGCTGGAGGTGCTGAGTTGCTCAAGTGGTGGCTGCGTTCACCAGCAAAGGAGGACTCACCCTGGGGTTGTGAGGACCATGGATCCTGGCTCCACAACGTACATGTGCCTCAAGCCAGGCATTTTCCCTCCCTGTGAAACAGGGATGCTTTCTTTTCTAAGACTGCTATAACCATAGTATGTATAAGCAGCTTTCAGCTAAAAATTCGCATTATTTGATCATGCATAATCTTAACAAAGCATGTCAAATTATTTTCTAACTACAGCAACCAATTTATCCTCTATTCCTCTCAATCCCATTATTGAAACGATTGCTCTTCAAACTTGAACCAATTTGTTCTGCGAATCGATTGTTTCACAAGGAAATTGTGCCTGCTATATGCCATATATAGATTTGGGGTTTTTTAATGCAGAGTATTCAGGTTTTACTGAGTTGGTTACATTTATCTGAGATTAAGCGTTCTTTGATTTAGAGAAACTGCCAATAAAAAGCTTTTTTTGTCTTCCTTTCAGGACAAATTCTGACTCTGCCTTGCACCAGAGTACTATGACTCCAGCTCAGCAAGAATCCTTTTCAGGGGGTTCCCAGGACATGCAGCAGAAAAGAGGTAAATGGAGAAAAATGGTAAAAACATTTGTAACTTTCAAAGCATTGTACTTCAGATTATGTACACGGGTATTAGTGTTCATCTGTGTCTATAAACACAGGTATGCAGAACCCTTTCTGGATTCAGTTACAGAGGAATTGGAACAAAGGACCACGTTTACTCTTTGGGTGCTGAAATCCAGAAGGGACTATACAAAGCCAAGCTAGAACATTCCCCTGAAGCCCGTATGCTGTTATTCCAAAACCTTGCCCTGTGGGGAAAAGTAATCTGG
Source organism: Aegotheles bennettii (assembly GCA_013398125.1). NCBI lineage: Eukaryota > Metazoa > Chordata > Aves > Caprimulgiformes > Aegothelidae > Aegotheles > Aegotheles bennettii. The sequence goes on along the minus strand of VZRW01003351.1, from coordinate 234,795 downwards.
GTTTGTGGGACTGTGGTGGTTGGATTCCTCTCAGCGGTACTAGACGTTTACAATCTGTAGTAACTTCCAGGCAAGTGCAGAGATCACAGGGGTTTCATGGTCAGCGATAAAATATCATAAAGTAGTAAGACATCATCTAGTTTTTATTTATGGGCTTGCAGTCACTGGTGAGTAAACCCTGAAGAGACAATGCTTACAAACAGTACTCTGATATTTCTAGTTACAATCTGGAGTAGCGCAGCCCTCCAGCACTAACAATTCTGGTGCCCTCTGCTGGCCCTGGTTCCTGCTGCCAGTTGAAGAAATGCATTAAAATCTCTTAAATCAGTGTAGAGAAACTTAATCCTCGAAGAACCATGCAGAGATGGTTGAACGTGCAACACTCAGATGTGTGTAGAGCAGCAAAACGTTAAATAAGGATCATCTTAAGCAGTATTGCATAAATATGGATTTGTAGTCATCAGTGTGAAAGGCTCCTGCTGATTCATCTCTGACTGGGCTTTCCTTTGATGTTTCTTTGTCACCTTGTTATTAGTATGATGAAATGGTTGATTGCTTTGAACATACAAATGTGCTTGATAGCGTTTCTGCCTCGGGGGAGATGGTCTGGATGTTTCCCCCTGAAATTCTCCTTTTGGGCACCTGTTAGATGTAGCAGGTGTAAATCACCTGTGCAAAATGCAGAAGGTAGGAAAAAATAGGTCCCTTGATATGCTCTTCCATTTAGATATAAGCAGACTAAGTTAGAGGCCAAATTTTTTGAAGTATTATTTGGTTTTTTTGGGAGCCAATAATGTCTCCTTGCTAATTAAATACAATTTTAGTCCCTTCTGGTATTAATTTTTTAAAATGTTGATCTCATAACAGTAGTGCCGCTGCTTCATATTAACTGATAATAGATTACTTAAGAGTTTTCAAATGGTTAAACTTGCGTTCTGGAAACTTCTTACTGAGAAACTTAGTGCTGTGATGTGTTTCCTTTTGTTCTCATTTTTTAGTCTTATTACTGACTGTCCCTGGAATGGAGGAAACCACCTCTGAGGCAGACAAAACCCTCTCTAAGCAAGGGTGGGACACTAAAAAGGTAGGAATTGCACATTTCAAAGTGTAAAGATTTTATTTTGTAAACACATCTAGGTAACTAATGCTCTAAATATTGTCAGCCAAAAATTACTTGCAGAGATCAGAGATCTCTAGATCAGAAAAGCATTTTATACATATGAGTGCATGCATGTGTTTGATTATATCAGGAGAAACTCTAAATTTGACCTTAGTAGGGCCAATAAAGCAAAAAAGGTGACAGCTTTTAAGAGCTTCACAGAGCTCTTGTGCAGAAGAATTGCTCTCCTGTAGAAATGTATTAAATTAAATAAAATTTACTATTTGAAATATATCCTAAGCATTAATCTCTAGCAGTATCTTTACCTTAAAAAATGTCTTCCTTCTGTTTTAGACTGGGTCATCGAGACCTAAATCTTGTGAAGTTCCAGGAATCAAGTAAGTTTCGAGCAATTGTTTTTTTTCAAAGAGCATTGAGATCTTTAAGTAAGGATGTTGCATATTGAATGTCCTCTTGCTTCTGAGTTTTCTGAGAAGCCCTTACGTGGTATAACCCTGCAACAGATACGAGCCAAGCCAGAACCTCTATGAGTGAACCACTGGCTGTTTCATCTCTGGTTTATCAGAATTACAAAATAATTCTGTATAAGGCACCTTCCTTTTTAAAGAAGATTTTATAAACATCTATCCAGGCTGAAATTTAAATTGAAATGTGTCTTTTTTTTTTTTCCCCTCTCCCTTATTTAGCATCTTTCCATCAGCTGACCAGGAAAACACTACAACACTGATTCCTGCTACGCATAACACAGGTGGCTCCCTGCCAGACCTGACAAACATCCATTTCCCTTCCCCTCTCCCAACACCGTTAGATCCTGAGGAATCCACATTCCCAGCCCTGAGTAGCTCCAATAGTACCGGAAATCTTGCTGCCAATCTGACTCACTTGGGCATCAGCACTGCCAATCAGGGTAAGATCATACTCGGAGGTGTTTTTACAGATTGTCCATAATATGTCACTTGTCTTAAATTCTGGAAGTTGCTGAATCTTACTGTTTTGTCTGAGAGGTAATTGCACTTCACTGTTGATTGACATTTCATTGTAAACAAGTTTTATCAAGCCATTTTTATAGGAAAAAGTGAGAAAGCTGTATTGAGTTCTATGACTTACAAATTGTCATTCATTTTTCTCATGTTTTTGGTGCCCAAATCTGCTTTTTTTGGGTTTTTTTTGTATTTATGCATAAAACTACAGGGGAGACTAGCACCCAAAGCACGCCTCCCTTGTAATTCAGCACTTGTGTTATGGAAATATCTCGAGTAGGCCTTTTGTTTTCATTCTTTTAGAATGTTTTTTGTTCAGTGTGAAGATTCTTTTGGAGAGAAAACATTGCTTGCTCCATCTGAAGCAAAATCCTCTTGCGCAACCAAGACTAATGTGAAACCTCTACAAGGTGTGCTAGTTTTTGTTAGCTTGACTGCTAAAGTTTTGAAAATATCCTAAATATTCAGGCTACATAAAATAGTAGGGCTTTGGGAAATAATGCCAAGTGTGCACCTTGATATCCCACAGCTCTCACCGTGGTGCCTTTGTGTTGAAATTGTTTCTTCCTAGCACATAGTTTTTGTTGCAGGTTCTCCTCATTTTTAGTTTTTGTTGCAGGTTCTCCTTGAGTGCTGTTGATGTTTGAGCTGTTCAGCACGGGGAGTCTGAGTTGTGTTTGTTGGCATCTTTGGTCCTTGGCAATGCTGATAATTTTATTAAAAAAACCACCCAGCAAACCACAAGCAAACATTATTTGCCATACTGGCAATTTTTAATATGCTGATCACTGGATAATTTCATGATTAAATTTATAGGCAAATAGCCTAAAGTGGTGATTATTATTTTTTAAATGATTTCACTGGGTCACACTCGAGTGGTTGTGAAGAGGGTTGCATTTTTTTTTAGTGCCAGTGACAATTGCAGTCATTTGATCCCCAGAATAGAAATAAGACACTGTATCCAAAAATACAAGTGTATTTCCTGTGTTAGGCAGGATTCCCTCACTTAAAAATCCCCTCGTTTATTGGGGAAAGGAAATCATTCTAATCAGGTTAAAGTAGTGTTGTGACTGAGTGGTTATATTTAAGAATGAAGCAAGGAGATGGTTTAACCATTCGAGTACAGAGCAGGTGAGCAGCTTTCAGCATCATTTAACAAGCTTTCTGGTCTCAAAAGAGACCGTACAGAGGTTCAGAGGTGGCTTGTCCCTCAAGCAGGACTCGGTGAGTGTGTGAGGAGAGCTGTAGTGTGTATGAAACGAAACAAACTGCTCACATGGAGTTGGGCCAGATTGGGTCGCTGAATTTTTTGCAGCACCCTTAATTAGCAAAGTAAATGGTATAAAACCAACCTGGTAAGTATATAATTGCTTTGAAAACATCTCCTGTTCTATCAAAGACATAACAAATTACAAAGATAAACCCACTGATGGTTTTCTGCTTCTCTTTGGAGACTCTCCCATCGTTTAATCATTGGCATAGTCAGTGTTTGGTGCCTTCTTAACTGGTTTTTTTCCAAACCCTCCTTGACTTTCTTGATCTTCCAGCTCTTTAGCAAAAAAGATAAATGCTTCTGAACCTTCTGCAGGAGGTTGCACAGGCATGCCCTCAGCAGCCCCGAGGAAAGGTGGGGAAACAAACACCTGTCAGGTCACAAAGAGCTACTGGCAGTTCAGGACGATTCATTTGTGCATTTGGGTTTGTCAGGTCGCTGCCACGTTCCGTGAGAAGGTGTTGATTTTGAAAACATGGCAAGGGAAGCCAGGCAGTCTTGAGAATCTGCTCGGTTTGAGCCAGTTTGCCTGCTGGCTCCTTGGCAGCCTGGACTTCCTGGCTCCCTGGCAGCCTGCCTGGAAGCCTTGAACATTTGCCAAGTGCCTGGGAGCTCTCAGGCTCTTGTGAATTCCTCCTCTCTGGCAGCTCTAGAAGAACAGCTCGCTAGCTAGATTGTCCTGAAATCACTTTCCAGGGTGTCTCAGTTCCTCTAGGGTGAGGCAGAAAAATAGGAGAGGTTTCAGAACTTCCAGATTTTTGTCTTGAATGTGAAGAAAATGACGATACTTAAATGGTTGCTCCCTACCCCCTGCTAGGTCGTGGCGCTTCGAGGTGTGAAGGACATTTCCTGCCTACCTGTGCACTGGTTTGCCATTAAGAATGGTGTCCTTCCTGTGTAACCAGTTTTTCTTCTGCATTTTCTATTAAAAAGGTGTTTGCTTTTATAATATCTCAAGTGCCCTTTGATTAGTCTTGTTACATGATCTGTTATCTTCTTCCTGATTTTATACCCATGCAACTAGAGCAGGATGTGCTTCTCCTGGCTTCAGTGCCCGCAGGGAGGTGTGGGAGCTGGAGCTGCTCTGCCTATCTGTGCACAAACCTGGTCCAGGATAAACCACAGGGATCTTCCTCTCATCCTGATGCTCTTCAGCCTGATAAAATTAATTGCAAATTAGCTAACGAGTTTCAGCCTGATTGGCTGAGGCACATTCAGGGCTTTGCATTAAGTGGTTGTCCACTTATGCTATTAATTTTTCATCGTTTAGGTAATTACCCCCATGCAAGTATCAATAAACTCTGTTCCTCTTTAAGCTGGTTTGTTCCTTCCTGCAGGTATGACAACGACGCCAGCCCCTTCCCAGCAGCACCGTCAGCCAACTGTCAGCCCTCTCTCCTTGAGTGCAGACTCAAGGCGACCACAGTCACAGCAGATGTCTCCTACGCTTTCCCCTTTGTCACCAATTACTCAGGTAGGAACAAACTTGGAGAATTACATTTTTTTAATCACGGACTAATTGCTTTACTCAACCCAGGGAGAAGCTGGCTGTAACTTCATCTCTCTGGCTCTGTAATTTTCTTATTTAAATGGGTTTGTTAATTCAGAGCTTAAAAAGGGAGAGGTTTGTAGAGGGGACAGATTTTACTTTTGTTTTTTCTAGAACCTTAGTAAAAAACATCAATTAGGGCACTTTTCTGTGATGGTATTGTCCAGAAGTTAGCTTTGAAATTTGAAAGACATTTCAAATTAGATCTTTTTAAATTGATTTCATAAGTGTGACTGTGGCTGCCCGAGTTGCAAATTCCTGACCTGGATATTCAGCTGGGCTTCTAGAGTGTTTGTTTCTTGTACACTGGATAACCAAGTCTTTTCTGAATGGTTTCTGAACCATTCTGAATGGTTTCTGAACCTTTAGGTAACGTTTTGTAATTGAGAGATGAGATTGGCTTAGTGCTCTTGGTGTGAAACGTGGTGTGCTTGGAAGTGGAAGGAGATCACCTGCCAGAGTGGATGATTTTGATTCTTCTTTTCAAGGCCGTGGCTATGGATGCGTTGTCTCTGGAGCAGCAGCTTCCCCCATATCCATTTTTTACCCAGACAACTTCCCAACAACAGCAGCAGACCCAAGTGGCAAGTACCCTGCCTCAGAATACTCCTTTAATGCAGACCTCTGGTTTACAGCGAGGAACACAGCTCCCCCCGCTCTCCGTCACGGTACCTTCTACCATCCCACAGTCACCTCCAGGTAGCCAGAGCCAGCCATCAATGGGAATAGACATCAACTCGGTAAGCTGGGGCACAGCTGGAAGCTGGGGCACAGCTGGAAGGGATGGAGCTTTCCTTTGGAGAACCTGGCAGCAGCCAGTGTAGTGTCAGAGTGTTCAGACTGGGCAGCCTTTTAGGTAGAGTCTGGAGTAGACTTAGAATGGTTCTGGTTGAATCCACATTTAAATATTCTATAGAGGAAGATTTGGCTTCAGTGTGTGCTTAGGGTGGCCTGGGTTTCACAGAGCCGTGTATGTCCCTTATGGCTCCATGATTGATTAGATTATTTCATACCTTGCTGCTGCCATTGCATTTGTGTATTTTTAGGTCGTTAAATGTCATGCACCCCCAGCACATTGTAGGTTACACAGTGCTATAGAGTGAAGGAGTTAACAGAGCTTTGATAAAGAAACCTGCTAACAATTTGCAGAGAATCAGGTATTTTCTTATACTTTCTACATCTGGAACCTTTTCATTTTAAGGAATTTTAGAGCATACATTATTATCTTCAAAATCGGGTTTGTGACTGCCTTCAGGTGCCCAGCAGTGGAGTGCATACAGACACACAGCAATGACTTATGGACAGATTCCTTTTTTACTTGTTTTAATACGGTCTGTTACAAAATGATGTGTCTCTCTCTGCATATGAAAATCCAAACTGCAATGCAAGATCAGGGTTACAGGCTCGCGAGGGAAGAATTTCACAGCTTGTTCTCTGCTCCTTCTGCCCTGCTGTGTAGGATCTTGGTTGTCTGACCTGTTGTGTCCTCCTGGCAGTGTGGTAGTGACAGTCACTGGTTTGAGAGGAGAAGAAATGGTTTGGGATGGATCTGGCACTTGATCATGAATTTCATTCGTAGATGAAAAGTTTGTGCTCCTTGAAAGAAGCCGTGTTCCTTTCAGGGTTGGAAGGGGAAGAGGGAAAGACCAATCCAGCAGTGGAAAGGATCCCAACTCACTCAGAATGTTTTGATTCTAATGCTCATGTAGCTACCAGTACAGATGATTCTGATCTTCATTCTTTGCTTTCTGTGTTGCTTTCCTCATCCTAAACTTCTCTACGACCTTAACTTCTAGAATCCCGTGCTTATCTGTTAAAGCAATTTAAATCACACGTAAATAAATTTAAGGCTAGTTTATCAGAAAGCTGCTTGAGCTGCATTGCAGGCTCACTGACAACTTGATACTGTTTTTGTAAAGCAGTGATGAAATGAATTTTGCTGTAGTTTGGATGTCTGCTTCAAGAGCGTAAGTAGCAATGCATGACAAAAAGGGTTAAGTGGTATTTTCTTGAGATTTACAGAACTGGCTGTTGGAAAGCACTGGGGCCACAGCATTTTCCCACACTGCACAGCTATGTGATTAAATTACTCCTTTTCACAGAACTACTGGATTGCAGGTTTTCCTCAATCATCTGTTAATTTCTAAAGGAAGCATTAAGAGAAGAGCTGCACTTCCTATTTATGTTAATTAATATACTGTTTAAATGCCATTGAGATTTTTAATTGGTTCAAATCCAGGGTTCTTTATGACTAAAAAAATGTAAATCTTTGAAAATGTGTTCTCAAGATGCCAGAGACCCATGTGAATATAACTAATACAAACCTGCAAAACACAGGGTGAATTCTCAGGCCGCTTCTGTGCCACGTCCTGGGGTAAAATAAGGAGTTAAGAAGAGTTTCAGTCTATGCACTTCAGTCTTGATAACACAATTTAAGACCAGGCAGAGGAATAGAAGAAGGATTTCTAGAGCGCAGCGTAAGCACAGGTTGAGAATGTGTGTGTGGCAGTTGCACTGAAGAATAGATTACCCCTTATTTCTGAGTTACTCCCACCTCTCAGGGCTTCTTTTCCCTAAATAGTTGATGACCAGATTTGATTTATTTTTTTTTAATTGAGTGTAACTGGGATCAGGGAGGACATACTGGACAGTTCTGGTTGTAGAGCAGCACTGCCCTGCTCTGGGCCGTGCAGACAGACCATGCCACGCTGGTACCCCAACTCTCACCTCTTTGCAGCATTGCTCACAGTAACTGTGTCTTCATACATAGCCAAGAGTTGCTGAAGAGGATGGTTTCTCCCAGCTTTCTCGAGCTGTAGACGCCAGAAGTTTATAATTTTCCAACCTTCCATCAATCCCATGGTCTTTAATTCTGTGTTGTTCTGTAGGCTTCACTCCAGCAGTACCGCAGTAATGCTGGATCCCCAGCCAACCAGTCTCCCACCTCTCCTGTCTCCAATCAAGGCTTCTCTCCTGGCAGCTCCCCTCAAGTAAGGGACTCTGTGCTTCCACAGGCCTTGCTTCTCTTGTTTGTTTTTAGTTGAGTCTCTCCATTACTGACCCATAGTTGTCTCACTGTAATTGTCTGTGCCTCATGCATTACTGATGTCTCATCTTGTTTGCAGTTCCATTGAGTTCCAGAGTTTTTCAATAGCTGGTGAATTGCCTTTTTATTGATCAAAGCTACTATTTGAATGCTGTTAAAGCTCTTTGGGGTGTGCTGTGGACAGAACCTCCAGGTAGACCCCTTTCAATCAGCAATACTGTGTAGGAGCTGACAGATACAGCTGGGAGGGCAAGGAGGAGAGGGAGAGGTATTTAAGTGCCCTCCTGTAGCAGGATAACCCCTGTGGTGCTAAATATCAATTGTGTGGCCAAGTGCATTGGCATCAGGACCTGTTTTTACATGGGAACACACTCTGAAATTAAACACTGGAGAAAAAGCTCTGAAGATTGGCAGTTGTATCGTGTGGCTGCAAGTGCTGGGTTGGTGGACACCCTCTCCTGCATGCTCACTGGGTTTCCTTCCCGTGTACATAGATACTCCCACATCCACATGTCCTGAATGCAAACAGCTTGGTGCCTGTGTGATCCTATGAAGGGGGAATCTGCCAGCAGCAAGAATTAAACAACAGCAGCAAGACTTAAACACAGGGCAGCCTTTGGGGGTGCTCCTAATGCAAGGGAGCAAGTGCACTCTCATATAGAAATAATCTGATGCTGCTGAAACAGCTCCACGTGGCTGCCCTTGTCCTGAATCCCACCTCTAGAAACGAGGCACAGGGAATCCTTCCCGAGCATCACCACAGAGTCTGAAAATACATTTTCTGTTCCACCATTTAACATTGAAGGCTGTGAGGAGGATGCTGTCTAAATAAGTGCTGCCCCTTCATGGTCCCAAAGCAGAAGCTTCGTCTCCTTGCCATTAGGCAGAGACGTGTCACTGGTAAGCTCAGCAATAGGTCTGAGTGTCAGGAGTGTCTGGATTTTCTTAACCCTTGCTTAATTGCTTCTTAACCCCTCTCTTCTGCCTGCTTCTGCCAGCTCTGCTCTGTCCTGTGTGTGGCTCACAAGACCAAGCAAATTTACTCCTCCAGGCCGTCCCGTAGAGCAAAGCTGTGGCAAGTCTTGCTGCAAATCTCAGGTCCAGTTCTCATTTGGACAAAGCATCTGATTTTGAGTTTTTGCATTGATTTTTCTTTCCCCTTTGACTTCTCAATAACTCTTTCTTGGTTTTGTCCACAGACTTGTTGCCACTGCTCAATCCAAAGTACCGGAGTGCAGCGAGTGCTCCCCGGTGCAGCACACCCTTGGCTGTAATTTTTCCTGCTGGGCCTGTTTTATCCTGTAAACCCTTGCTTAGCTTTGGCTATTTCCAACTGGGACACCATAACTCTGTGTGAAAAGAAGAGGGTTTGTTAATACTGCTCGCTGGAGTATTGGCCTCTTAAAAACACCCACATAATTCTTTATTTTTGCTGAATTAAAAATGAGACAGCTTCCTGCCTCCAGCAGTGAACCACAGGCTGGTAGTGGTGACCGAGCTGTCTGTGGTGGTGAAGAGAATGTGAATATTAAACGTGAAGAGAAGCAATGGGGGAAGAAAAAACAGTTCAGGAGAAAAATTTGGGTTGGTTGTGATTATGGGGATAGCAAAATCCATTAGAGTGCGGAGTAATCTGCCGAGAGCGAAGGCAGATTGGTTCCAAGAGCAGAACATGCCCATTGTGGAACAGTCTGGCACTGGCTGACAAGAGTGGAATAAAGTAGGTGTGACCGGGTAGGCGTCCTCCACTTGCTCCCATTTCTCTGATTAATTTTAGGTTGAATCTCTCTGCAGTGCATTAGCGTGATGAGTGACGCGCTCCAAAATTAGAAATCCGTGCTTTGATTTTCATCACGTACAGTTCATTCACCAGAAGTGATTTGTTTTTTTTTTTCATCTTTCCACGTCTCCAAATCTATTTGCTCTCGTGTTTTTAGACGTGTGTTTGTTAGACGAAGGTCTCCTTGTTCAAACACGAATTGAAAAGCTCTGCTTGTAGTGCTCAGCTCTGTGTTTGCATGGCTTTTCATTGACAATGCCTTGTTTATTAGTACTTCGCTTTCCTCCTCTAACACCTGGCATACTGTTCCAATTAGATAGAAATCTGCTTTTTTCAGTAGAATGGCTGTATACTGGATAATATGGTATGTATTTTTAGATTAATAATTTAAGCCAGGGGTTTTGTGGTTTGGGGTTTTGGTTTTTTTTTTTCCCTTGCAGTCACCACATCATTAACCCAAGAAGATGTACTGTTGACAAAACAGACCTCGTCTAGTGTTGCTGGAGGAGATGGTGTTAGCAAGATGTTTTTCACAGAGCTGTCGATAAATTATTCTAGGACTCTGAAGTGTTGAAGTAATGACATTTCCAGTTGATTTCCTTTGGGAGTGTCAGTGCTTACAGATGTAGTAACCAGCGTAGTTCAGAGCTGAGGAATAAATACGGGCTTGTATGTTTTGGTTGGGAGTTACTAACATGGGCTTGCACAAATAGATTTTGATTTCCTGTTTAGTATTTTTCACGTTGCCCAAACTTTTTAGGATGGGAACAATGGAATGCAACGATTTTAGGTTTTGCCCTACTTCTGAAAAGCTCCTGTAAAAATGAAATATCAGAAGTCAAAGGGAAATAAAAACCACCTTGATTCTTTTGGACCTCTCAAGTTGCAGTTGTATTTCCAGTGCCAGTCCGAAGTGGCTTGGATTCCCATGGAGTGTGTGACATCCTGAAGTGCAAATTCTTCATTAGGAATTGTTATAAAGCATCAGGCTGCTCTGAAGCTGTGCCTGCTGCCTGAGATGGGAGCGATTTTCTACCTGTGGTAGAGATGAGCTTGGCTGGTCCCGATCTGCTCGCGTGGGTCAGCTCTACACTCTTGACTCCATTTGTTTTAAAAAAAGCAGCACATGGAACAGGTTGGAGTTTGAGTAGCTGAGCATAGTGTGACTGGGCAGTGAGTAGGATATCAGGGGCTTGAAGAAAAGTGCAGTTTTTTTATTTAAGTGGTGCTTTGTTTTTTTTTCTTACGAGGTGTAATGTGGCTCTTGCTTGAGATGTTTGATAACTCCCTCCTAGCCCTGGCTCGTGTAAGGGATAGAGCAGCCACTGTGGTTTTGAGGACCAGATGATAAATTGGGAGACCTGTTCCAATTACAACCATTTTCCATTTGCTTCTGAGGAGGGCATGGAGTAGGGTGTTCAGCTGCAAAGATGTCATCATTGTTCTGTGGTCACTGCAGTGACAGATCATAAATGCCCAGGAAAGTGAATCAAAACCTGATTTTTGTCCATAAAACCCTGTTCTTGGCTCGGGCTCCATTTAAAAAGGCTTGAGGATGAGCTGGCTTCGTTTAGTTGAACCAATTCTTACTGAGGAGTTGCTGTTATGATCCTCTCTGATGAAGCTTTGGAGGCAGTTGGCTGCTGCCTTGCCTGACTCCTCCAGTCTCACACTGCATGTGCAGCCTCGTGGAGATCCGTGGGGCTTTCGTGTCCACTGTCCTGACGTTACCCAGCCAATTTCTCTCTACTCCAGGTGCATTCAGGTCATGCATCAGCCTGTGGAAGGTGCTTTGTGGCCATGCTGGGATCAGTTCTTAGATCCAGCGAGGAGTTTTGCAGCCCGTGGTGACCTTCCAGCCTCCTTCCCCCGTGGAGTCGCATCCTCAGGCTGTGAATCCCTCCCTTGGTGCCACATTTATCCCAAACCTCCATGTGGTGGGATGGCCGAGGGTTCTGCCTGAAGGTGGAAAGGGATTTGGTTGCTTTAAAAAGAATACATGGTTACTTCTATCCCAATAGTCCCATCTCGTGGAGGCTGTGGGCAGCCTAGGGGTTTTTATACCAGGCTGCCATTCATTTCCTTGCCTGCAGGTGAGCTGCACTGAGATACACTGCTGATGGCAGAGGGAGAGTGTTTAAAATGTGATGTTGGCTGCAATGTTTCTGTTCACTCTTGTGGACAAAATCCTGTGAGTTTTAGGCATCTTGATCTTGGCTGCGTTTGGTGCTTTTAGCTGTGGTGGCTGGTGTAACCCTGCCCTGGTATTTAGAATCCTAGAATCATTATGGTTGGAAAGGACCTCCAGGGTCATCAAGTCCAACCTTTATCCCATCATATTCCTAACCATTAGACCATGGCCTCATTTCCTAGGCTTTTGCTTAATTTCATACACTGATGAGGCTTCTAAGGAGAAAATTTGCAGCCTTCCTCTTTTGATGTGTAGAGAAAACAGCTGAGAAATGCTTTGCAAGGTATTGAATTTTTTTTTCAAGATGAATACAAACTCTCCATGTAAATTGTCTTTTACAGACCCCATCTCTCACAGGTGCCCTCTGTGTCAGTAGAATTTTTCAGCTGAAGTAACAGAATTTGTGATAGTTTTAAATAAGAAGCGATCTCTTGTATCTGGCAGCTCTTTGGGGCAGGACTGAACAGCATTAAAACGTTAACCTCAAGTTCATGGTCAGCTTTAGAATAATTGAGAAATGATGGAGAATAACTGCTCAGTGCTGGAGGGGACAGTAAAATTAGCAAGGCTGAGGGATTCCTCCTGAGGTTTGATCAGCAGCTCAAGTGACTTTACAACATCAGTTTCCTTCTGGCACGTTGTTGTCTCGGTGGCTGCTCTGCGAGCAGGAGGTCACGGAGGCAGTGCTGGTGATCAGCTTTGCTTTGCCTTTTGCTTGAATGTGGTTTATTTCTGCGTGGGGTTTGTCCTTCACTCCCAAAAAAGAAATCACACAAAACCCCAAAGCTGCAGGGTGATTTTTGTCCCTCGTGTTGCCAAGCGCGCTCGTCTGTACTCGTGAATCAGACATTTCTGTGTTGTGTGTCCTCCGTGAGGAAGTGTTCTTTTCTTTTTTGGTCTCCTTGGCTGTCCCTGTGCTTACCAAACACGGAGGGCTTTGTGGCTCGGAGGGAAATGCTGAACGTGTTCTGAGCTGGCCGCTGGTTAGTGGTTGTTAATGGTAAAGGGCACTGCTAACTGGGAGAAGAAGCGGTTGGAAGGCTGGAGCCACTCGCACGCCATGGGGACGTCTGTTTGTGAGACTCTTGCACCATAAAGACTCTGTTTTGTTTTCAGCATTCTTCCATTCTGGGGAGTGTATTTGGTGACTCCTATTATGATCAGCAGATGACAGCTAGGCAGGCTAATGCCCTATCCCATCAGGTGAGCAAATTCATCTCGGATTTTCAGCTATATTTCGGCCACTTTAAGCTTAAAATAAATATAGATCAACTTCCGATTATTTTATGTAAGATCACATTTTGTCCATGTAGTTTTTCTTCTGTTCTTTTTAGTTTGCAATACTCAGGGATTTGTTTTCTTCTTCCCCACCCACCCCCCCACTCTTCCCTCCCCTTCCTCCCTCTGAACCATCGTAGCAGATGTTTTCAAAGGTGTTCTGCCAAGATTATTGGATTAAAAATCATGATAATAAATTTAAAAAAAACATATTTCTGGCCATAGCTGCATTTGGGAAGAATTCAGTTGTAGGTGTGAACAATATTTACTCCTGAATTTGGCAAGCAACTCGTGCACGGTACCAAAACTGAGCAAGCAGAACTGTGCTTTCATGGGCTTGGCCAACCCATGCGTTGCTTCCTTTGACTGCGAAACACGCTCTGGTAGCAGGAGAAAATGAGATCTCTTCCGAGAGGCAATGCTTGCTGGGCAGAGACCTGAGTTAGCAGCATGAACTATGAGGGTTTTTTTACTTTGTTTTAAAGCTACCTTTTCTTTTGGTTTCACAATATCTAAAGCAACCATTTTATTTTTGCATCCCCCCCTCTCCTCATTCCCCTGCACTCTGAATTTGGCAGTAAACTATTCCGGAAAGTTCAGTGCAAATAGACCATGTTTTGATCAGCAAAACCTAAAGATGAATTTGTTTGCCTGTCTCTTTCCATGTTACTTCCCGTACTTGAGTTTTGTAAATTATTTTGCTGTTGGTTTTTTTTTTCCTTGATGGTTCCAAGTAATAATTCCCTTTGTGCCTTGGTCTTCAGCTTGAACAGTTTAATATGATAGAAAACGCCATTAGTTCCAACAGCCTGTACAGCTCTTGTTCCACCCTCAACTACTCCCAAGCAGCCATGATGGGACTCACCGGCAGCCATGGCAGCTTGCAGGACTCCCAGCAGCTGAATTACTCCAGCCATGGAAACATCCCCAACATCATTCTTACAGGTAAGAGAAACACAGACTGAACCGACGAGTAAAACCACCCCGGGGTTGGTGTTTGTCCTCCCTCCTGCGGCTTTAGGAGGGAGCCAAGAAAGGAAAAGGGTGGTGGTGAAACAAAGCCTTCAAAGGCAGCGTGTGGAAGCTGCTGGTCTGGGATATTCCCCGTGTGCTGGGGAGCCTGATGGCTCTCACTTAATCCCAGCAAAGAGGTAGAGCCGTGAAGGCAGCACTGACTGCACCTTCCCTGCCTCGGAATTTACTGCATCCTCTGCCACAGCCAGGGAGGAGCAGTGAAAGCCAAACTCCTTCCTCTGCTGCTCCCGTGGAGCTTGCCAACAAAGGACTTCTCAGTGTCACATATGGGAGCCAATCTGGTCACGGTTGGATGTTTGGAAACAATTTCTGCACAGGCCACTGAGAAAACCATAGCTCAGTCCGTGTTTCAGCCAAGGACTCTTGCTGATCAGAGTTGTGTAAATTAAGGTATTGCTCCTTCATTTCATAGGCTGAGAGAAAGAGAGTGAATTTTGCTTTGTGTTGGGTCATTATGGTGGCTTTGAGATGCTCTGATGAGTCTGTAATTCCTCCAGCTGGAGTCGAGGACAGATATTCCTCATCAGAGCCCAGTGAATTATTGCAGAGGTTTTACAGGCTGCTCAGTGCCTCGTCTGCCTGGCGAGTGATCTGCTGAGTCCTCCCAACACCCTTCTCTTCCTCTTCCCTGCAGTGACAGGAGAATCTCCTCCCAGCTTATCAAAAGAACTGACCAGCTCTTTGGCAGGAGTGGGAGACGTCAGCTTTGACACGGATTCCCAATTCCCTCTGGATGAACTCAAAATTGACCCTTTAACCTTGGATGGACTGCACATGCTGAACGACCCAGACATGGTCCTCACCGACCCCGCCACAGAGGACACGTTCAGGATGGACCGGCTGTGAAGCGTGGACGCCAGGAGCGTGGGAATGACGCTTGTTCCTGGAGCCCAGCCCAACTGGAGAGTCCGATGGGTCAGTTGTGGCAGAACAGGAGCTGCTGAGAGCGGCAGCTCTGTCCTGTACAACCTGTACAATGAGTAAAGCTTGTCGTTCTGAGCTTGCAGCGCTGCAGACCCCCACTCCCTGTCGCGCCGTATTTCACCCCCTTATCCGCTCATTGCCATGAATGAGTAAGGAGTTTCCATCAGCCTTTTCCTCTCCGGAGCCCCCCCCCTTCCCCCCCACCAAAGCTCCAGCGTTGTCAGTTTATCCTTTGCACTAGAAAAGCAGGAGTTTTTGGGCAGGCAAGGAAGGTTCAGAGCCGAGGGTCAAGAGATTTAAACGTACCAAATTGTTGGCTGCTGTTTGAGATGGGGGAGGGGGCTACACCCCCCCCTCCTTTTCCCCTCCACTGATTCAAAAGCTGGGGAGCCTCGGCGGGTTGGACTCTGCTTTGTGACAGCTGCTTTGTAGAGTAAAAATGCTTCCTTGACCGACCTGCCCATGTCCGTTCCCAGGTTTGTTTTCTTTGTCGTCCTGCACCCACCACCTCTTCTCGTGCCCTGAGCAAACTTGCCTGCCTGGCCAAGCAAGCCTGGCTAGTCCAAAAAGGCAACTGTAAACCCTATTTTCAAGGCTTTTTTTTTTAAAAATATATATGTAATATATATATTTATATATATGTATACATATATAGAGAGAGCGCATTTCTGAGCACACAAAAAAGTACTATAATTCATTACTTGATTAGCACGGAGGAAGGAGCAGAGCATTTTAAAGCAGCTAAAAGACTA
>VZRW01003351.1:177187-218722 GCA_013398125.1 Aegotheles bennettii | reverse complement strand
GATCTTTTTGTTTGTTTGTTTGTTTGTTTATTTAAGGATATTAGGAAAGTAGCTAAACTACATACAGCCAATCGAAGCACTCTACATAATACTTGTACAGTACATCTTTTTTTGTGTTTTTATTCCAGAAATATATTATATATATTATATATATAGGTATTTTTAACTAACTGGAATTTTAAACAGGTGTTGAGTGGAAGTAAGGAAGCCGAAGGCAAGTCTGGATGTTTTCCTTTTATATAGTCAAAGCAGGGTAGCAGGAACTTAGATATTCCTTCCCTCACCCTGGGGAAACCTCGCTTGCTCCACGGTGACTCGTACTGTATCCTCGAACAGGTGGAGATTCTGTTAAATTTGTAATAGACTCTTTCTGTTAGTCCTTGTTCATACTCTGTGCTGCGGTATCACGGGCTGGCGAGGGACACTTTATCAATGGCAGACTGAAAAAAACCAAACCCAAACTCTAAACTACAAACCTCCTGTTGGCTCTGAATCGGTGGCTTCATTTCAATGTCACGGCTGAATTGATGATGATTCCCAGATCTCTGCACTTNGCCTGGCTCGAGTCATGATGACTATTTTTTATTTTTTATTCTTATTCATTACTTATTCTGTTACCATTATTTATGATCTTTTTGTTTGTTTGTTTGTTTTTTTATTTAAGGATATTAGGAAAGTAGCTAAACTACATACAGCCAATCGAAGCACTCTACATAATACTTGTACAGTACATCTTTTTTTGTGTTTTTATTCCAGAAATATATTATATATATTATATATATAGGTATTTTTAACTAACTGGAATTTTAAACAGGTGTTGAGTGGAAGTAAGGAAGCCGAAGGCAAGTCTGGATGTTTTCCTTTTATATAGTCAAAGCAGGGTAGCAGGAACTTAGATATTCCTTCCCTCACCCTGGGGAAACCTCGCTTGCTCCACGGTGACTCGTACTGTATCCTCGAACAGGTGGAGATTCTGTTAAATTTCTAATAGACTCTTTCTGTTAGTCCTTGTTCATACTCTGTGCTGCGGTATCACGGGCTGGCGAGGGACACTTTATCAATGGCAGACTGAAAAAAACCAAACCCAAACCCTAAACCACAAACCTCCTGTTGGCTCTGAATCGGTGGCTTCATTTCAATGTCACGGCTGAATTGATGATGATTCCCAGATCTCTGCACTTTCCACGCTTGAAAAAGGCATTTAAAGATTTATCAAGAGCCCAACAGGCTCACAGGAATGGCCAGGGGCACTGTTAGAACCTTGTCTTCTTTACTCTGTGATCTGCACAGTAACGGGGTCTAGAAGTACCTGACCCTGCTCTCCAGTAGAAGAGAATTAATGTGATTTTGAGTCTTTTTAAGAAAACAAAAATTCACTTGCATCTAACACCCCGAAGGTGAGATGAGGCAATGCCTGCTAGAGGCAGCACCTCCCCGCAGCAGGGGTTGAACATCCACGTCTGATTTTGGTCAGTGCAGCCTCAATGAAGGAGCCAGTTTCGTTTCCATTTCAAGATGAGTTGTACTTTGTTGGTCCCCCCTGGCGTGGCAGCTCCACCTCTGCTCTCCCCTTGGTCTGCATCTGCTGGGTTTGCTTTTTGTCTGCAAACGTGTCCGTTCTTTCTCGGCTGTCGTGACTTTGAAGCAAAAAAAAAACCCCAACCCTCAGCACCTGTACCCATCCCATTCCCCTTGAGAAAGGTTTTCCCTTGCTGTTTTGGGCAAGTGCTAACGAAGGAGCCCTTAATGAGTTATATTAGGTTTCTGTGTGCTTCCAGAAATCGGTGGGACGCCGTCCTGAGATTCATGCAAACACTGCTGAGCAGGATCGTTGTTGGGATCTCTCTAATCTGGGTGCGTGTTTGCTCACGTTTGTGCCATTAGTTGACCATTTGCACTAAAAATGTTTTTTCTTTCCATTTCTTCGCTTTCCTGTGTCTCTTTTTGTCCCCTCCCATGCAATTGGGAGCTTTTCCCACACCTCTGTTATAAATGTTCTTGTTTTTGTCAGGATTTAAGCCCAGCAGTACACGTTAACCCCTGGTGTCTGCTCATTTCAGATTGCTAATGCTTATTCAATTTAAGGAGGAAAAATAAAACAAAGGTAGCTTGGAACAGGAGGATATCCCAACAGAGCAGGAGGGATCTGGGCACGGGTGACTCGGAGTCCTTTGCTTTGAAGCAGCCACAGGTACAGTGCGAGTTGGAAACGCTCCTTGCAGTGCGTGTGGTCCCTCGGTGGGGTTTCTCTTGGCATCACTCTTGGTTTGGGTGACTCTGGTGCATGGAAATTCTCATCTGTGATCTATTTTTTTTAAACCCAGAGTCACTTGGGAACGAAGCTTCCCAAGTAGGAGATGAGATTCCTCACTGGAGACTTCCCCAGGGAGCCGTTGCTCAATGCTACCTTCCGATTTATTTTATTTTTAAACGTGTATATAAGAGATCTTGTTTATTAGACTTGTAAGTAGACATTTAAAATGGCCTTAATTTAAAAACAACACGTCTGGATGCAACTGTCAAAATTCGGGACCATCTGGTTGAGAGAAATCCAGGTTTTGTTCCTCTCGTGCGGGGTGAACGTGGAAGGATGCTCTGGGAGGTGATGGCTGTGTGACAAGATGTGCTGTGTGTGACAAGATGTGCTGCATCTCGTGAGCCCCGGGCAGGCGAGGAGCTGCTTTCAGTCCCGACCCTTTGAGAACCAGAGCAGTTATCCCTACAGCTCTGGTGTTTTGCTTCCCTGACAGCACCGTGCAGGAGCTGCGCTTGGAGAGGGATTTTTCACCCCCTCTCCCCTAAAATCGCTGTTTTTGTAACGTGTGTGTGCATGAGGCTGATTTTTCAAGCAAAACCAATCTATTGAGTTGTCAAATGCGACCACGGAGCGGATCCCCGGGGTCGTCAGAACAAGTAATCTGATTTTATTTGAGAATTGAATCGTTTTCATTTCCAATTGAAGGCTGAGAGCTGTTGGGAGCAGCCGGCCCCTCCATCCAGGGATGGGCGAGAGCGGAGAGAAGAGAGATCACTTAGCAAAGAGAAAAATAAGTATCATTTATAACTTTATTGGTTAAATGCTGTTGAAGCTGTCTGGTGTCTCAAAGGGTCACTGTCCAAACGTACCTGCTGAGTGAACCCTACCCCTCCCCACGTGTTTTTATATCTCTATATAGTACCGAGTTCCCAAGCTAGACTGTTGCATTTGCCAATACAATGGGGAAATGATAGGAATAAACCTTCGGTGTGTGAAATACTGTGACTTTGGAGGAGAAAACCCAAAACTTGTGCTGTCGGTCACGGGTGGGAGGGGGGAGGCTCTTTCACTGTACATAGTTCTCTGCATTCTCTTGGAATGACTGCGCAGGCCGAGCTGGGTCCCTCCCTGCTGCATGCGGGACGGGGCCGCGGGCAGCACCCCCCCTCCAGCTCACTCCTGCTTCTGCATGTCAGTGAACACTTTGCCAGCCACCCTTAACTGTGCAAAACCTTCCCTGTACAGACAACCTTCAGTTCCATTTGATTTTATTTTTTTTTCCTTTGAGAGAGGGGAAAAGGTTTCCAGAAAGAGGCTGCAAATTAAATTTAAGAAACTGATATCATTATTTGTACCTTTTATTACCTTATTTTCAATTGAACTGATTTTTTTCTTGCAAAGCGTGCCTGAGAAACCCCGGTGTGAACCCCGAGTGCTTACGGATGAACCATCAGCTAAGAGAAAAGAGCTGCCCTCTGAGTTTGCATAAAAGCAGCATCCGGTAACTCACAGAATCCTTTAAACCACCCTCAAAAATAAGGTCTTGACTGTGCTTGTTCATAAAAGCTTTGGATTTCTGTAGAAACAATAATTAAGGCTTGAGATCTGTCCCTTAATGAGCATGGTACTCACCCTGGAAACCCTCTCTGTAGGAGCAGGAAGAGGAGAGCCCCCTTGTCACCCCCATAGGTTCCAATGTCCGCTGTGCTTTCAGGAGCAAAAAAAAAACCAACAAAGTGTTTATTCCTCTGAAAAACGGAGCCCCCGTCACTGTGATGGCAATGTGAAAGCGCAGGTAGCGTTTGTTACGTGTGTCTGTTCTTTTTAAAAAACAGCAAACAAACAAAACAAAAAAAAAAAGCAGAAAAAAAAAATAGAATATAAATTTGTAGTGTTCCTGTTCTTTGTATTTTTAGTTGCATATTATTTATACTGCGCAGTGTAGGCATGGATTGCATGTCAGTTTTCTATGCGGGCACCATGACGACATTATAACTGTGTATTATAAATCATTTTTACCTTTTTAAACAGAATCATTGTGTGGAATTTCTATACTGCAAAACAAAACACTACATGACGTACTCTCTTCATTTGTGTTATTTATTTTATTATTGGAGGGGGGGGGCGGGTGGGGGGTGGGTCTGACTGTGGTGTACATTGCCTTATGTGGGCTTGACCAATTTTATCAAAATAAAGGCCTGAAGGGGTAAAACACGTTTGCTGTTTTCTTCAGTGAATTGGCTCGTGAGGCAGCCGGGCAGGACCGCGTGTGCAGCAGCGGGACGGGCAGCAGCTCCTCGGATCAGTGAGGCAGAGCGCGGCGGGGCGAGGATGTAGGTAATGATATAGTGGGACCCGAGGAGCCCCAACTGACCTGATCCTGAACCTGGCCTGGGTTCTGGGCAAGAAACTCAGTACGGTCGTGAAAATCCCTCCTTGGGCACCCCAAACCCCTCGGTGATCCTGTGATCCCAGCGTTGCCGAGCGGCAGCGCCGGTGCCGTGAGGGAGACCCCGCTGCTCTTCACCTGCTGCAGGTTTGCTGCTTTTGAAATACAAAACACAGTGGAATTCTGAAGGTCGCAGGTAACGAGGCCAAAGGAACAGAGCCAGAGCCTCTGTCAGGAGGGGACGCAGCCGCCGAGGCCCGTGGGTGAGTTGTCCCCAGTGGCTGGGGGTGTTCTGGTTGGACAACCAGTGGTGCTTTGGTTGTCCCTGGTGGTTGGGTGTTCGGAGCAGGTGTAGATTCCTGTCCCCCCAGGCTGCAGGGGATCTGTTCTGCCTCAGTGTGTCCTGGCTGGGGAGGGCAGCGGGTGGCCCTTGTGGCACTTGGGCAGTGGCTTCTCCCTCCTGGTGTTCTCACCTCGGCTGTCCCCTCGTAGCCAGCTTGACCTCGCGCTGCTTCAAGGTTGCTCGTGTCGTCTTGTAACTGAATAGAAGGGAAATGCCTAGAGAACAGTTGTGTGGTTTATCTTGGTTCTTTTTACCTTAAATCTTGCTGTTCAGTGGCTGCAGCAGAACCAGGTAAATGCTTCGTGGTGAGTTTTCTGCTCGCTGCTGAATCGTGGTGATCCCACCTTGGTGTTCTCCAGTGTGTGCTGAGGTCTCGTTTGGTTGGTTGTGTCTTGATTTAGTACTCGGTTCAGCTTTAAGGTGACAGAATTTGAGGCAGGAAACCCACGTGGCAAGAGTCACATCTGAGTTTTAAGAGAAAAAGAGACAAATTGAGCAGTTGTTGACCCGCCTCCAGCCACGGGCTGTCCTGGAGGCCTGACAGAGCTGTGAGCGGTGTCGGTGGGGCTGGCAGTAGCTGGTTGCTTTGGGTTGATCCAACTTGGTGTGAACGGACACATTTGTGGCTTCTGTTGGTCTTAAAATTGCTGGGTTTTAATCTGTGTTGGATGAATTTTTTGTTTTATAGTATTCTTCTTCATGTTGTGAGGCGGCTGCCGGGCTGTGTTGGGAATGGGCGGGTGTTGACCACAGTTGTGTCTGGTGGCATTCGGTGTTCTCCAAACCCTGAGAGGCTGGGGGACACCCTCATGCAGTGACACAGCTCAGATCCTGCCTAGATTTCATTTCCTGCTCTGCCTTTAGGATGTGGTTTAGAAAAAAAGGGGTGAAAGGTTCCCACGTCTAATTTAAGAACCAGTTTCTGCAGCGGGAGTAGTGGAGTTGTCAGGGTTTCCTTCAGGAATTGTATAGGCTTAACCTTGCTCCTAGAAATGGAGGTGAATTTTCCCAGTTATTTGAATTAAAGAACAAAACCTGCCCTGGCTGTTGGTCAGGGCAGAGGAACGAGTGGCTTCCCAATACCCTGGCACCTCAAGCCACCGTTGGAAAGGCAAAGCTGAAGCTTGGCTCAATTTTGGAATTTCTATTAAATATAGAGAAGATAAATAGGTAAAGCTTCTGTTCTTGCAGAGTAGATGATTAATATAAAAGTTCTATGATAATATTTATAGGGTGAAATGTCGGGGGGGGGTATAGGGCTTGCTTAAACACAAGGTTCTTTACTTACTGGATCCTGAATATTCGTGGCGTGAGCGTCGACACAGGCAGAAGAGAACTGTGAGTATGAACTGCCCCTCTGTGCAGCCACGACCCTCAGTCAGCATTAGCCAGCGTAGTAATTAAAATATCATATTGCAGTCAGCTATTAACTAATAGGACAGTAGATACCGAGGTTTGATTTTTGGGGAGGAATTAGAACTTTTAGCTACTTCTTCTTCTGACCTTCGCGGAGCCCCCAGCTGGGGGAGGATTCCTTGTTAAATGCGTTGGGACTCATGAAGGGAAAGTTTGATGTTTTCATAAACTGAAATCCAGCTGCTTTGGGCAGCTTCACTCACAGACTGGCAGCTACAACCAACCTCGTGTGGTTCATTGAGCTTGGGGGAAAACCATCCGATTTATGCATTTTCAGAGACAGTACAATACACTGTTCTTTACAAGCTAGACTTTTTCTATTAAAATAATTTGTGGATTATTTCACTGATATATGCAATCCTCTCTTCAGCGTTGGTGGCACAGGAACTCTGGAAAAGTTGTCCCTGCGACATAAAAGTTTTATTTATTGTGTTTTTCTATGGGTAAAGTGGAAAACTGGAGTTGGCTTTAAGTGTTTGCAATCTGAGAAACGATGTGAAAAAGCAGCTCGACTAAATGTACATTCTTTTCAATCTTTCTTTTTTGTGTGAAGGCTTTTGTCTTTGTATCTTTGCATTATTTGTAAATGAAATGTAATAAAAGTTGAAATGTTTTTGTCTCTGGCTGCTCAGCTTTTTCTTAGCTTGGTTTGTCGCTGGATTTGCTTTTGGACTGAGGGTTTTCGTTGTTGGGAAATCGGTGTTTTCGGTGCTTTGTGTTCATAAATGGTAAAATTGTGTTGTTTTGTTTCGCTGGCTTCTCATGGCTGTGAAAACTGAGCTCTGTTAGCAAGAGGAAACTGCAGGCAGAGCTAAAAGGTGCAAAGCATCGTGAGAAGCCTTGAAGTGTGAGCTCTGCAGAAGCAGTCGCTGCATTCTGGGGTCTCTTGGTGCTGGTGCCATGACTGTCTGCTCTTCTCAAGCCTTGGTCACGTTCCTGGAGTGCCACAAAGCCTCAGAGCTTTCTGGGCTACAGAGTGTTGGAGTTGCTGGAGTTTTGCAAGACAAAACGAGGGTGTGAACGTTCAGACTTGCCCGATTAGGTCGTCATCTGTGCGTGCTTCAGCGCCCGGTGCAGCTTTCACTGCAGTGACTCTGGTGGCAGGTTGGTCATCGCGGTGGGGAGAGCCAGGGGTGACAAAAGTTCTGTGCTGCTGAGGCAGCTGGGACAGGAGCAACAGCGCAGTGTGGGCACGTGCCACCTCTGGTCATACTCGCTGTGGAATCTGTGTCTTAGGGGCTGTGTAAGGTCCCTGCTGTGCTTAAAGCAGTGTTGTGTAGGGGGTGTTGTACTCTGGGCTGTCTCATCTGTTCCTGTTGGGAAAAGAAAACTCCGTGGCTATTTTCATGTGTTAGGGTGGCAAAGGGTTCCTGTGAACCCTCTGAACGAGCCCCTTAGCAAAACCAGTGTGTTTGGGCAGATCTCTGCTCAGGCTCTTGCCTCCGGGATGTGGAATTAAAATGTGTTTGGCTGTGGAGACTGCAGAGGGCACAGCGCAGCTTTTGCCATCAGCTTTCCAAGAGAGGGGAGAGTTGTGGTGGTTTGGTAACATGGAACAGTGTGCGTGCTCATCCTACAGCCTCTGAACCAGTTTGCAAACCTGCACTGGTGAGCGTTGGGCAGGAGCTGCCTTCTGATGGCACCAGGAGCACATTTTGGGGTCATTAACATGAACCACTTTCCTGAATCCTGCAAAATTGGGCTTCTACTTTAAGCAGCCTGGAGTGCTGCGGGTTATTTCTCACCTGGAAGAAACTGGGGATTACAGCAGGGTTAAGACTTCCCAGGTTAGCAACTACCAACAGCCTTAACTAGAGGGAGGTTGTGGGAAGGAGATGTGGTGCTGTGCACTGGTACCGCTGCCAGCATCGTTCCTTCAGCCCAGGGCTCTGGTGTGCTCAGCTTTGAAGGTTTCTGTTACACATCTGTGTCAAACAAGTTGGAGAAGAGGAAAAAGCAACACTCACATGACCAAGGAGAAGTCTTTTATTTATTATCCAACATTCCAAGTATTTATTATCCAACATTCCAAAACAAAGATACTCTCCTTAAAGTGCTTTTTTCTTTAATGTTTTGTGAGCAACTTGGACATGGGCTGCTCTCCGTGTCCTTTTCAGCCTAGTGCTGGCTTCGCTTTGCAGCAGGCCTTGAAAAGGAGAACGACATTCACACTTGAGAGCCTTTGAGTAGGGAAAAGATTCCTGGGAATCATCCATGCTAAACTCCCTCAAACAATTCCAGCTACTGCAGGAAGCTCCTCGGCACATTTTTCTCCATGCGGCGTAGAGAACGAGTGTCAACAGCAGCACACAGGCTCCTGTTCACACTTGCTGTCTACACCTCTGCCCTTCCAACAGGTTTTCGTAGTGCTTAAAGTTGTAGGAGAGGTGGCAGATAATGCGTTGGTGCTGTGCAGAGTGCAGTGGTACGTTACTGACAGTCCTTGGTGCAGGAGACCAGAGCGAGAGTAGGGCAGCTGAGCAGGGCTTTCTAAAGCAGGTTTTGCTGGACAGACGTTTCCATTGGAGGTTAGTCCTGCTGAACTCTGAATGTCTCGTAGTCTTCTGGGATGGTGTCTGAGGAGGATGAGATCGAGGCAAACAGACATTAGAAGTAGAACCAGAAATGAAAAACAGAGGAAGCTGCTGAGTGGGCCCCGTTAGGGCTGCGTGTGCAGGCTGGCCAAGGACAAACTCACATACTTGAAGCAGAATGGCCCAAAATGCCTGTGTCTGTCAGAACCAACTCACCATTGCAGCGGTAACGCAGGTTTGACCAAATGATGTTCTCTTGGGAGAAGCAGAAGACTCCCAGGCGTCCTCCTCGCATGGTTGTATCAAGGACGACTCCAGTGTCTGCTACGACTTCGGGGCCTTCATAGAAGCGAGCTCTGGAAACAGAAGTCACTCCTCAGTCAGGCTCCTCGTTCCCACCCCACCAGAGATGTGTGTTAAACCTCCTCCCAGCCCTGCCAAGGAAACCCTCACCTGATGTATCCGACTTGAGGCCGATGCTGCAGGAACCAGCGGTAGGAGGTCTTGTCCTTCCAGCCAGAATTCCGAGGGTCTTTCCAAAGCAGTTTGACCTGGTCTGTGGTGTCCCCGGTGTGCCAGAGGGAATTGCGGAGATACTCACCCGGGCCTGTCTTAGACTTCACTGCCTACCACAAAGAGAGGTGAAATGTGTGGCTAAAGGGTTGACTGCTCATAGCTGCTCGCCCCATCGCGTGTGTCCGAGCAGCACAGCGAAGGAAAAAAGGCAAAACCCTACAAATTAATTATTTTCCCATGGTGACTTTACCTTCAGTTGAATCCCAGGTTCTGCTACTGCTCGGAAGGGGTTTGCCTGCCAGTACGTCTGTTCCATCTGCTTCCACATGACCACGTAGAAGCTGGAACTGTCCTGGTAGCCAAATATGAAGCCAGCGTAATCATCGTCCGTGGCGGTGTTGACGTGGAACGTGCCCTCAAAGTCCACTCCGTTGAATGCCGTGTAACCTGTGATTGGTAGGAAAAAATTACTCTGTGTTCCAAGAACAAAATGTAGAGCCATTTCTTTCTGGATTTACATGGGGGAGGTGGATTTTGGCAAGGGAAATCTGAGGACTCTGCCTACTCTAGAAAATATTTCCCCACGAGGTGGCTGGAAGCATTAAGTAGTAACTGAAATACTTCTAAAAGCTGCACTAAGTATGTGATAATTTTCCAACAGGACAAGTCAGCAGCTCACCTACAGCCAGGCCAGGATCGCTGTTCATGGTCTGGACAATTTCCATGCCCTGGGAAAGAGGAATGTTGGCTCAGTGTGGCTCCGCACGCGCTCGCTTCACTTGTGTGAAGTGGTCAGGGGAAGGATGCAGCAGGGGAGAGACTCGAGCCAGGTACTACAGGCTTGTTCCCACCTGGCCCCCGAGCCCATTCTGGAGCAGACTCCTACCTGGTTGAGGACAATCCAGTTGGGGTCAATCTGTGCATCACCCTCAGGGTCCAGCACCACCGTCTGGAAAGCCCTGAAGTCTGTCAGTGTCACTTCTGCGTTCTCCGGGCACACATCGATTCTGTCAATCACCATGTCTTTGTCAAAGTCATCTTCACAAAGGTTTCCCACACCATCACCTGAGGGCACGATAAGAAAAGGAGTAAGAAGCTTTCTCTGGAGGAGAACTTATCCCAGATATGACCCTGATGTCAGGGTTATTTGAGATCTGAAAATGACGCAGGACTCTCAAGTCATTCCTGAGGAGATCTTGGTTCCTGTCTGTCTCTAGAGGTGAAGCTGATCTGCATTGGCCACCAGGAATGGGAGACACCCCCACCCCCCAGCCGATTCCCTTACCATCAGAGTCTTCTTGGCCAGGGTTGGGGACAAGGCGGCAGTTGTCAGGGCCTGGAGGTTTCACATCTGGAATCCCATCATCATCATCGTCATCATCACATTCATCTCCCACCCCATCATTGTCTGTGTCCACCTGGGAGCTGTTGGGCACTGTTGGGCAGTTATCCCGTGAATCCTGGTGACCATCTCCATCGCTGGTGGAGAAAATGACAGGTCAAGATTATCCACCGATGTGTGCTTTCAAAATAAGCATGCAGGACCTTGCTAGGAGCTGGGGTTGTCAACGAGAACAGCAGGAGTTGGTGATTTTAGCTGTAGGAAGCCTAAAGGTCTTAGTTGCACAAATAATGGATCAGGAATGTTTCAGCTGTCTGTGAACAGATCCATGAGCTGTAGCTTGTGCCAAGCCCACTGGCAGCAAGCTCAGCTCCACCAGCCTTTGGGCCATACTTCCACGGGCAAGTTTTTCTGAGGTCTGAAGAAAATTCCACCTCCCTTAACCTTTTTTATCCGACCTGGGCAGGCCAGCTTGTCAGGGAGAGGCCAGCACGTGCCTTTCCCCCTCCATCCCCAAGATCTCATGCAACTTAGGTGTCATTTTTGCAGCAAGCTCTCACCTGTCCTGGTTGGTGTCACAGACATCTCCCACTAGATCATGGTCGGTATCTTTCTAGTGAAATAAAGCAATAATCATTGAAACTTTCCATAGATCAAGAGGAGGATTGGGCAGTGAAGTGTTTGTTGGCTTCAGGGCTTGGTCATTCCAATGGAAGGAGCCAACAGCAGTGGGTGAGTTCCCTCTGCAGTGTTTATTGTCTGCTGGATTGGAGCAGCGCTGTGTCTGAACACAGATGAGCAGGGGTGGGAGAGAGAAGTCCAGAGTGTGACACTTTGAGACCATGGTCTAATGGTTAGGAATATGATGGGATAAAGGTTGGACTTGATGACCCTGGAGAGGTCCCTTCCAACCATAATGATTCTATGATTCTATGATTTTCTCTGGGGTTTGACCTCAAGGGGCTGTACTTTTCTACTGCAGGATGGCAGCTAAAATTGGCGAGGGGTAACCTTGGGGAGTTCCCAGGTATTGCACGCCTTGGGCAGGTGACAGGAGCAGAAGGAAATGAACCTGTAAGACTGCAAAATCTGGAGTGCTCACTTACCTGGTCTGGGTTACTGACTGTTGGGCAGCTGTCACACACATCTCCCACGCCATCACCATCGCTGTCCTTTTGATCGGAGTTGGGAACTCTCTTGCAGTTGTCCATTGGGTTTTTGATCCCTGTAAAACATGCAAAATGGACCCATCAAGGCAACAGGGCCCTGAAGGTCCATGCAGCGAGATCTCTTCTGGCTGTCAGAGATAGCAAAAATCCAGAACAGCTGAATTCATGTAATTAAGCAATAATTTCAGATTCTGTGTATGTTTTACATGCTTTTAAATTAAGTTCCATCCTAGCAGCTATGGAGGATGGAAGAAATCAGCAGCAACTGATCTTAAAACAGAGAGGGCTGCATCATGATGGATGTCTGAGCACGTTCCTGCACAGGCACCTGGGAAGAAATGTCCTGAACTGCATTGCTTAGAGGAGGCTGGAGAACTGAAGGCTCCAAACTGGCATTGGATCTGTGCAGGAGCAAGCAGCCAAGAGGATGAAGATGGAACTGCGGTTCCCTAAACTACAACAGAGTCTTCTTGCTCTAAAGTAGACATCTATATAATTATAAAATAAGTCAAGGTTAATCTTGGCTACCTGACGTGGAAGATTTAGACAATGCCCGAGGCAGGACAGGAACAATCTAATTGGTGACCTGTATGCCTTCACTTCCCACTTCCCTGCACTACACCAGCAACTCGTGCCAGCTGGGAGCTGCTTGGCAGGGTGTCACCAGACCCAAACAGCACTGGATACACTGGAAATACTCTGTAAATAAACCCGTGTGTCTCAGGCCAGCAGCAGTTGTGATTGCTGGCTTTTGAAAGCAGGCCTTGTGCAAACAGAGCATCATTAGTGCACAGACTGGTTCTAAAGCCAGCCAGGTGGTTTTTTCCCCCAGAAGACAGCCCTGACACACACTGCCTCGAGCCAGTGGCTGCTAAAAAATTCCCATACTTCTTCACGAGTTGCAGCACAAAGTAGCATCCTTGTCTGGCCTGAGATCAGTTTGCTCGGTGCATCTCTCTGTCTTTGACACAGGTTTGATGTGATTGTGCACACTAAGAGTGCTGATAAATATCATTAGCACCATCCTGGAGATGGATCTCTAAACCCTGCGAGCGCTGAGCTGTGAAGGATGCTGGCAGGACTGCTCGCCTTGGCAGCTCAAGGACTGAGCTGTGCTTCATCCATCAGAAATCAACTCTACTCTTGCAGAACTCGAGCCTCTGAAGGCTGGCACCTCCCGTGGGGAACTCGAGCTGAGGATGCTCTCCAGCTGCTCTTACCATCTCCATCCATGTCATCGTCGCACTCATCTCCCTTCCCGTCACCATCAATGTCCCGTTGGTCGTTGTTCTTCACCTGGCGGCAGTTGTCACAGGCATCACCAAAGTTGTCCTTGTCCACGTTGCGCTGGTCTGGGTTGCGGGTGTAGACGCAGTTGTCCTGCAGGACAGAGGGGGTGGCTGAGGGGAGATGTTTGGCACGAGGTGTGCACAGACAGACATTGAGGGATGTGACCGGCTGCTCTGAGAAGCCCAGTGGACTGTCTGCAGCCAGGCTTGGCTCCCTCCTTTCAGCCTAGTCAGAGATCACCAGTAGCACTGAAAATATCTCCAACCAGTGCCTGACCAAGTGAGGGAGGGACTCCCTAACTCTCAGGGGACCGTGATTTGTGAAGTCCCCTCAGTGCCAGGATCTTCTCTCCTTGCTTGTTTTCAGAGTCTTCAGACCATCCAGGTTAAAAGGAAACATCACAGGCTGTGACCTGCAGGTCCCCTAAATTCACATTAAAGGTGGAGGCAGCTGCTTTGCAGGACCTCAGGGTACATTTAGGTATGAGCAGGGTAAGAATTGGAATTCAAACCTCAGTGTTTAATATCCCATCTCCATCAGCATCATCATCACAAGCATCTCCGATTCCATCCCTGTCTGCATCCTCCTGGCCAGAGTTGGGGACAGTCAGGCAGTTATCCTGAAAGGACATGAACACGGGGCTGCTCAGCGAGCTGTGCGTGGTCTTTAGCCTGAGCTCTGAAGGTTGGCTGGGGCCTCACCAACACCCTCAAATCAGAACTGCCTGGTTCTGGTCAGGCGTTGCTCTGCCACGCTGTTTCCAGCCAAACCCCAGAAGCTGCTCCTTACCTTGCGGCACTTCTTGTCGGAGCAGCGTTGCTTCTCATCGGGGACTCCATCGATGTCCGTATCCTTCCCGCAGATGTAGCCATTCCCTGCCCACCCCACGAGGCACTGGAAGACAGCAGATAAACAAAACGAGGCTGCTGCTGAGTCCCCTGATGGCCGTATCCCTCCAAAAGTGAAGGTTTTACGTGAGAACCAGCACAAAAACGTTGTAAATCCAGACAGGCAACAAAAATAATGTCTGGGAGAAACAGTGATGCTGTAAACAGCATTTTAAAATAGCTCGGGTACAAGCGCCCCGCGTGTTCCTGAGATGATGCAGACAGATGCAGCAGCAGAACTGCTCAGCTCCAGCAGGTCCCTGCTCCCTGCTCAGCTCTGTGTCTTGTTCCGTGACTGACAAATTTGTAGTGCTTCAGGCAAAAAAACCCAACCAAGCAGCGGTGGATCTGAGGAGCCAGGAGCAGCCACTTCTCCAGGAGCACTGGAAGAGGCACCACCGTACTCGGGAATTACTGGAGAGCAGGGCTGTGCTGGGAAGGGAAGCTCTCCAGGAGAGGGCAGTGGCAGACCCAGGAGAGCAAGGACTGGGAGGGAGAGCAGAGCCCGGGGTCGGGAGGTTACCCCTGGGTACTGCTGGAACTTACTGCACAGGAGAGGGACCCGTCCCGCTCCACGATGCACTCTGCTTTCTCATGGCATGGACTGATCTCCCCGTTAGGGCAGCGCCTCACTGCTTGGTTCCTGCAGCCCGAGATCTGATCCCCCACGAAGCCGGGTTTGCAAGGCCCACACTTGTAAGATCCCTGCAAGAAAAAGCAATGGGGAATCAACTGCTGTGACCCAGAGAGCCTGGGGGGGAGAGACCCACGCGAGGCTTCCCGGTGGGGTTTACCCGGGTGTTGATGCAGATGGAGTTTGGGACACAATTTCTGGCAGCGCCTGTCTCACATTCGTTGATGTCAGTGCAGACCTGCCCAGGAAGAACAAAATAGGCATTAACTTCACTCCTAAGCAGGTACCACACAAGATCACAGCACTAGGGCATCACTAGATGCAGAAGCAAAGCTCCTGACACCCCTTACTGGGACCCACAGCTCAAAGTTCTCCTTCAGACAGGCTTGAGCCAGACCCCAGCACTGCTCCTGACCCCGGGGAAGCTGTTCACCCTCTACAGAGTCACCAGAGATTTTAGCCTGGCAAAATAGCTTAGCTCTGAGCTGAGCTGTCAGAGTATCTCCTTACTGTAAAAGGATAGAAGAGAGTCAATGGAGCAAGAAGGTCAAAGACTGTGTCCTGTGACCAGCGAGCAGCTCTCTAAATAACACCAAGCACTGTCCTGCCTGCTTTTGGCAATATATTCCTATAAACCATACTAAGATTAGACAGTTTCTGATTGTTTTGGCTTTTGATTGCTTCTGGTTTTAATTTTAATCTGTCTGTAGCTGTCAGGGAAGCAGCGGGGGGGATGGAGCAGTAGCTGCATCAACTCTTCTGTGTCCTAGCAGGAAGGATTCCCCTTCACAGCCACAAAGGCGTCAGAGAAATGATGTTCTGGCCACATAACTGCAGCAGAGGCGAGGTCTTGGAGTGGAGGTTGCTTGGCTGCTGAGGTGCTTGCACACCCTTGGCAAGCTTCTCACTGCACCACTCATCCCACCCAAACACAGCCATGTCGCATCGCCCT
This sequence comes from Aegotheles bennettii, assembly GCA_013398125.1. Lineage (NCBI taxonomy): Eukaryota > Metazoa > Chordata > Aves > Caprimulgiformes > Aegothelidae > Aegotheles > Aegotheles bennettii. The sequence goes on along the minus strand of VZRW01003351.1, from coordinate 202,993 downwards.
CCCGTTTCTCCAAGGTCTCCAAGACCTTTGGATTCCAATTACAGAGGGGAAAGAGTGAACGGCTTCTGGAGGAGACAGAAAAGTTTGTGGGCCTCACCTGTTTGTTGGCCCTGGCATAAGCTAGGCCAACCCCTTCCACCATTTGGCCGGTGAAGCCGGGAGGGCAGGGATCGCAGCGGAAGCCGGGGGTGGTGTTAATGCACTGGACCTTCGGGAAGCAGGGGTTTGCGTTGCACTGTGAACAAGAAAGAGGTGGTGCAGAACTGAGGTGGGCTCGCTCCGGGCCAGCTGTGACAGCAGCTTGCAAAGCAAACCTGGCTGGGCAGAGCCAGCTACTGCATTTGTACTATTGAAGAATAAAACAAAAAGGCATAGAAGTTCCTGGCTCTCCTTGCAAGTGGAAAATGCAGCTTCCCCATCTCAGTTGTTCTCCCAGGTCTCAGTATGTGCAGACAAGTAAGGCAAAGCAACTTTCAGGACTAATTCTTCTTAGGTCACACCAATTGCCTCAGCAAAGAGCTGGCTGCACCTCACACTCCCCTTCATGGCAGGCTCTGAATCCACAGAACTGCCTCATTTCTTACACTGGTTTTGAAAGACAAGAGCAGTTGTTTGTTTGCTACTCTAGGAAGCAATTGTCTTCCTGAAGTTGCTATTAATGCTTTATTTTCTCCAACACTTTATTATTTCCACTGAATTCTTACTGATCCATTGCGTTCATCAGCGGTTCCCACCTCTTGGTGACCAACAGGTTATCTCAGAACCTCTCACCAACCCTCCAAACTTCAGCAGGTTCTTAAACTGAAACCCTACAGACATTTACAGTTGCTTAGGGAACTAATCCATGAGCACAGGACTATGGTTTGGGGACCACGGAGCTGAGGAGTCTTGTGGACACGGAGAATTAATGGTTGAGTAAAGCTTAGCGTACACAGAGAGTAAATTTGATGGAATGCCACAGTTTCTAAAAAAAAATCAAAATAACCAGTATCTGCCTAGCAAGGTTTGATTTAAAGGCAGCAGTAAAGCACTACGAGTAGTCTGGTAAGATTTATTGTATAAAGGACTATGCGGGAAGCATTTGACTCTATTCCACACATAATAAATCTTATCTCTAACAACTCATCAGCCATTAGCTCAAAAGATTGTAAGACCAAGAGGGACTGTTCTGGGCTTCCAGACTCACCTTCCTGTGTGGTACAAACCCAAAGATTTATTTTGTTTGAGCCTATGTATCTTTTAGAAAGAAAAGCCTAGCTGGGCTGGATATAAAAACCAACATGGAACAGAGCCTGAGGGGGGGTGAGACACAGACTCCTCCAGTGATGTTTCTGCTGAACTTCAGCTCCTAGAGGAATTGCCAGACTTTTCTTTACAACCACAAGACAAACCTGCAGCACTCCAAGAAAAGCAAGCTGGTTTGGAACCTCCAGCCTTGTCCTGCTTGTTTTTTACCTCGTTGATATCCGTGCACTGGGATCCATTGCCTGAGTAGCCCGGGGGACAGGGGCCGCAGCGGAAGCCGGAGCCGGTCTCGGTGCAGGCCACTCCGGGGAAGCAGGGATTTGGGAGGCATCTGTTGAACTGTGTCACGGTGATGACAGGGCCTGTCGCCTCGGTGTGCATGCCTGCAGGACCAGAGGAATGACAAGAACAGAGATGTCACTGCCAGAGACTCATCAGGTGATCCCGTCAGCTCAGGAGACAGCAGCATGCTCCACACATGGGACGTTTCCCTGCATCCCTGCCCAGGGCTGAGCAGTTGTAGCTCTGCTTTATAAATGGAGTAAAATGAAGCCAGCAGCAGCTTCTGAGTCACAGCAGACAAAAAAAATAAATAAACCACCCCCCAGAAGTCTTAGCTCCCAGTCCCAAACTCTTGTTTGCCACCTTCCTCGTTGGTGCAATGCCCTTGCTCTTGGTGTGCCCCAGAGATCACTCCTCAACCTGGTTCTTCTACAACTACACCTGAGTATGGGCTCAGACACCTGGCTAAAGCAGAACCCACACGGGCTTAAATCTGGGAAGCATTTGGGGGGCTGTCAGCCAAAATCTGCACTCACATCATGCCATCCTGGCATTTGCCATCACCAGATGCCCTCACATCATGCCATAAGGTTATGGAGAACAGGGTGAGGAAGCCTCACTTCATCCCAGCAGCTGAGAAATCAATCTGTTACTCGGACAGTCATCACTTCTGGGCTGGAATACAGCAATGTGGGCTGGCTAAGCATGAAGTACTGCGTGTGATGGGGAGGAAATTCAGACCCATATAAAATGCTGCTGCACATCAACACGGACACATCGAGCCTGTCCCCACACCACCTTCCCTGAATGTTTTAGGCCAAATGCCAGGATTTTGTCCTGATCCTCATGACCTGACCCACACAGCACAAGAGAACATGCAAAATTCATCTGTATGGGATGCAGAACTTCACTGAAGGTCAATTCAGGTCTGTGAATAAACTTTCCCAGAAACTCTTGTTTGTCACAAGGCTCCCACACCCACTGCTCTGAGTGGCAAGGACCCTTTTTGCCCTGCTTTCTCCAGCTTAAAAGCCCGACAACAAAAAACTTGAAACAAAACAAACCAAGACACAACACTCTACCACCACCAGCAGCAAAATCTTCACTAAAACCAAGGCTTCTCTTTCTGAGAAATAAGGAGAGAAGCACACGACTGCTGGGAGTCACATTATTCAATGCTTGACTGAAAGAGGCTCAAATTCTGCAGTGAGGAGTAGAGGAGAAGAACGAATATAAAGCAGAATAGCAAGTGGAGAAGGCAGAAATCAAGTAACACAGAGAAAGTTCAGACAGTTTTATGAGGAAATTATTAAAACAATTGCTGTGGATGAATGTAGTTCTGTACTGCAGGTCCCAGAAGCTTTGGCTAATGTCTTTTCCAGCTGAAGTACAATCTCTCCAAATGCAGAAATGGTTATTGCTCCACCCTCTGACTGTACTGGCAAATAACAGAGCATCTCCAAGAACCATGCTTCTGAAAGCCAGCTATACTGGAAGGAAGTTCCAGTCTAGAAAAAAAACATTTACTGGGGAGCAGAGGGCAGGATTTATACGGGAACATTTATGACCCTGTTTCCTGAATCCTCTGTAAACAACCTCTGCTTGGATGGTGGAAGCACTAGGATGGAAGGAATAGCAGAGCAATGCCTCTTGGGGGTGATGTTCTCTTCCACTTGCAGCTCAGGAGTAGCCAGCTATATCCCATAGGATACCCAGTGTGCATTCCCAGGCAATTTTAACATCAGCCATGGGCTTGGGTTATGAGGAGACGTGGCTGGGCAGCTTCCCACAGCAGAGTGCAGCTACCCTGAGGAGTGTGGTGTGTCACAAAACCTCTGACAAAGCTGATTTCAGACACGGTGGAAGTAAAGGAGTGCTGGGGTTTTGCTGGAAGGGAAGGTGAGCTTTTTAAGGCTACCTCTACACCCCATGCTCAGAAAAGGGGCAATAGCTTCAGCTGTCATTGAACCAGAACAGCACGGAACACTGATCCATGTGTGCAGGGAAAAAAAGCATCACTAATATTGAGTATTGCCCTGTAACACTCAGGTTCATTGCAAAATGAGCAATTTCCTTCAAGAGATGGTCACAGGTGGCATTTTACTACTTGTTTGGACACAAAGGTATGGAGGACTTGAAGGAGGCACTTGAACATAGGCCTCAGCTCAGTAACTCACCGCAGGCATCACACTCCATGACTGTGTTCTTCAGGAACGTTATCTCCTTAATCTAGAAGAAAACAAGAACCACCACTTAGCCAAAGGCTGAGTTTTATCTCCCACGGAAACTGAAAGCCCCATTGCCAGAACCCAAGGTGTCCCTGAGACTGCACAGCTACTTACAAAGGAATTAACTCTTACCCCAAGGTCTACACTGCAGACTTTCTGGAAGCTGAGGTGGATGGTGTTTCTACAGGCTAACTTGACAATACTGTTCTGTCACAGATAGGGGAACACTTGACTTGAATACACAGAGACCAGTGTCAGAGAGAAAGAAAAATATGCTTTCTTTGGGTCTTCTACTCTAGGTGCTGCTGAACTAACAGTCCTAGAGAGCTCCACTCTATCTGCAGCCCAGGCATTGCAGAAGTCAAGTCAGGAGGAGGTTCCCCTGTGGGCATCTTGGATAGCAATCCTAGCAGATTTCTTTCCTGCAAAACCTCACTGTCTATCTAGCACTGATGCTCAGGATCCCCCTTCTACACCCCGTGGACTTTGTATTTCCACGATTAAGTCTCCTTAATGTCTACTCCTGTCTCTCTGCCAGCTCCCAGGGATAAGAGCAAGCTTTCATTCAATGTTAGGTTCTCTCCTCCCTCCAACACGCCCTGGGGTCATGTATTTTGAATAGTTAATGCAGAGATAGGTCTAACCCACGTCCCCAGAACATCTGTTAGAAGTGGGTGACAGAGCAGAGATATTGGAGCACCGCTGATGGGTATCAGTGGTTCCTTTGTGCCAAGAAACCTTCAGCCTCTGGCTCAGAAGAGTAGATCTGTCCTTTTTTTTTTGGTTTGCATTTTGCCATCCTTACTGCCAACATCCCAAGATGCTAAATCAGGGAAAAGTAAGTTTTAGCAAATCTTTGCACAGATTAAGAAATTATGAACTGCCACCTTGGCTCTCCAGTTCTAGATGCAAATTTGTCTTCTGAGGAAGGGTTTTCTTGAAAGCACTGTTGAGAAAAAGGCCATGGATAAAATAAAAATAAAAAAGTAGGTGGCAAAAGTGAGAGAAAAAACAAATAGAAAACCTGTATGGAGAAGCAGTGCTAAGCTGGAAGGGAACACTGGAAATCACTGCTGGAGGCTGCCAGGAACCATGTCTGACCTGATTCCTAGTAAACACTGGGTATTTATGCAGCAGCCTGAAATGTGAGAGCAACTCAATGCAGCAGATGTTTTTGCAGATTAGAGGCCGCCCAGTTTGCACTGGCACAGGGACCCGTCTGCCATTCCAATTATCTGGCAGGCAAAGGCTGCTGCCCTCAGCTCCCAGAGTGGCTGGAGGGAGAATGAAACCTTTTTCTATACTTAAAAAGAGAGTTGACCAGGCAAACCAGCATCTCCTCGTTAAAATGGGAAAAGATCTAAGCACCCAAGAAGTTCCAAATTCCCTAAGAAACTACCAGAGCCAGAAAGGTTTAGGATTAAAACAAGAGGAAAGAGTGAATGCAGAGCTTGTTTAGACTCCATAAGACTTCCCTTTCCAGGACCCTAACGGATGGCTGAAAGGTCTCTTCCATCTTCCAAGCTTGGACTCTCTACTGATTTCATGAGCCCACAAAACCAAGGAAAAAGTGAGTTGTTTTTCCAGTTAAATACACACCCACTGTGTGTGCATGACTTTTATTTGAGAGCTCATTCTCTGTACAGTTTTTCAGCAGCCACGGTTCTAACCAGCAGAAGTTGGAATTCAGATGAATCCACTTCACTGCAGAATTACAGAGCTGATGGTGAGGCCACCTCTTGATTCTGGTTCACAGCTTGCTCATTTCAATCAGTGCAAGGAGCAGCTCCCCCAGTTCCAGAACTCAGCACGGAAAGGACTCAGAGGGGTCTCTTCTGCAGGATGTAAGGAATCAGATCCCTTTCTCACCTACCTGCTGTTTCAACAACTCTCGAACTTCCATCAGCACACGGTTGGTTTCTCTCATCTCTTGCAGCATCTCAGGCCCAACTTCACCTCCTAAAAAACCCAAAGTGATTGGGGAAAATGCAGCAGAGCCATTAGCAGTACAAACCAACTGGTATTACTGCAGATACAGATACTACAGATACAGATACTACAGATACAGACTCCTCCACACCAGTCTCTGCCAGTTCCTAACTAGAAGCTTCCTGGAATTAACAGGGGCTTGCACATGGGGTAGAATTGGCTCTGGGCAGGGCAGAGAGGGATCATCACCCATTCCCTGTAGGGTAGGGAACAGCTACCCCATAGCAAACAAACTGGCCCAGCAGCCTGGCAGTTGTGGTAGCTGTTAACCTGGCACGGGCTCTGCAGCTCACCCAGAGGAAGGCTTTGCTGCCAAAAGAAGCAAATTAATAATTCAGTGCCGTGGAAGAGCCTATGAAGGGCATCACTAAAGCAAAGCTCTTTGCTGAGTCTGTCCCAGACGTGCTGCCAAGCACTGAACGTGGAAAACCAGCACATCGCCCTTGCCTTGCCTGTTCTCAGGGTACAGACTTTTTTTCTTGCTGGAATCAGGTTCTTTTTGGGTAGCAGCAATTCGAGGCACAAAGGATACATCTGCTCATCCATGCAACATTGCAAAATGCTGTTTAAACTCTGCTGAAGGAGGGTATAAACCATCCTACAAGGGCAGATGAATGACTTTTCCCTCCCATCTGCTACACTCTAGATTGCTAGAGTCTAGATTCTGAACTTGCTCCTTTGAGGCATGCTAAAAATCTGCACTCCAGCTTCGCTCAGGAAGAATGAATGGGAGCAGCTCATTGTCTCTAGAATTATGTAAGCTTTGAGAAAACTTGAACCACTTAAAAACAGTTGTACACAAAGTTCGGCTCTGGCATTCGCCCGTCTGCCATGGGAAGGCACAACCTCATCTCTCCAGTTTTCTCCAGATTGATCAAGCCTCTAACAGAAATCACACCTTGCCTACAGCATAAGGAAACCTTTATGAGGAGAGAAATAGGAGTATCTTCTCCAGACAGCACTGTGAGTTCAGGGGAAAGTTAGCTGGAGTTAGGGGTCTGCCTTCTTGGGCCAAGGGCAGGATGTCAGCCCCTGCTACAACAACTTCAGCATTCCCATGGGATAAATGAGCCTGGAAGCCCCATGGGTCTTCCCTGCACAGAACCAAGAGGGATTTATGAATATTTGTAATACTTTCGGGTTTGGGGACTAAATTGGAAGTACCACAGATGTGTCATTCTGAGACAGAGAGATTGAATTAAAGCGACGTTTCTTGTTTTATTGAAACAAGGAGCTTGCATATAATTTCTGACTTCAAACAGAGGTTTTAAATAAGCTCTGCATGAAGGCTTCAGGCAGCTTCCATTATTCCTGGGAAGAATTTTCCATCCCTAGTAGCAAGATGTAATTTAAAATAAAAGTTTGAGGGTTTTTTAATACTCTTATTCACAAGAATGATTCAACCTCTCAGGAGTGATTTCCAAAGGAAATCTGTGCACTTGCAGACATTTGCATTACTCTGCATCCTTCTCCGTGGACTCATTCTGTCTCTGCAAGCACACACCTGAGTCTCTGGTGCACAGTCTGAATCTGCTGGATCTCACGGATCCTCTTGGAGCTGAGCTTTCCCTTAATTGTTCCCCTAACTGTTCAGAGCAGTGGAACTTTTGTACTGAGCGTGGCATGGCTACGTTCCTAGAAGTCAGAGCTTCCCTGAGCTCTGTGTGCACAAGCAGAGAGTACCCAAGGATCCTGCTCTAGGACGTTCTGTAGGATCTGTTTTTCGAACTTAAATCACATGCAAAATGCAGATGAACGTCAAGTGTCTCTTGCAGGTCATCACAAAACACAACAAAATTGCCAGTTGCCCTAGAATAAATGTTTTCTCTAAAAAAAATTCACTACTGGGGAGGACAACTGGGGAAAAATCTAAGACTGAACGTTTACACAGTTAAGCTTCAAGTTTCATATGAAACTAAAAAAAATCCCTAAACATCATGTTTAGGCTTCAGTAGACACAGTTGAAATGTTACCTCCTTCTGCAAAACAGAACTTTCATAGGGGTCTAGTAACAAACAAGTCCAGAAAATAGAATTAAAATTACTTACCTGTTCTTCTCTGCTGACAGGATGAGAAAGGACAAGAGAGGCAGAGGAGAAAAACAAACGCTAGAGCTGAAATCATCTTTGAGTCTTCAGGCAGTGTGGGTGTATGGGCTCCTCTCGCAATGAATTTTTAACCTGCAGGTTTGCCTCTGCTCCCCATTAGTGTCTGTGGTTTGCTATTTATGAAGTTGCATTCCTTCCTCTGAAGTTCTTATTCTCTGATGCTGGTCGAGGGGTGGACGTCATTTCTGGCTGCTAGTCCACAGAGAACGTTACAAAAGTAAACAATATAAGAAACTCATCAGGAGAGTAGTTTAATTTTTTTTTTTTAGACCAGCTTGCACCAAAATAGGTCAGAAAATTCCAGAATTAAATGGATTTTTTTTTTGGATTGGGGTTTTTATTTCTTCTTCATGGACACAGGATAGACGGATGATTCATAGCCCTATCCCTCACAGATTTTCCTTCTAAAACAGCTCACAAGATCACGAAAGCTATGAGACATCTGGACTTCACTAGAGTCTCAGAAAAGGGGCTCTTTAAACTCCCAAAAGACTGTTTCACCACTCGCATTTGGGGTAGAATGATTCAATCATCTTCTAATTCCAAAGGGGAGTTATCTCATCCTATTTCGGAGAGGCATTGGGCAAATGTATTAGCCCTTGGGGGCTGATGTTGTAATTACCTCCCCCCCCAGGCTTGCCCAAAGGAAGGATGCAGAGCAGAAGTGGTGGCACGAAAGGAAGGTGCAAGGTAGACTTTGCTATTTCTTGTCTGTGAAGCAATCAGTCTCAATCCAGCATTTTCCATCAGGCAGGCTCAATCCAGCACTTTCCATCCGAAGACACAGAGCAGATTGAGAAACCCACCTACAGCAAGCCAAAGAAAATCTGCCCAGAGGAAATCTTAAAGCTCCTACATGAAGGAAATTGCAGGTTACACTGTGACCTGTAGGAAAGGTTCGTGTGAAGACCAGGGAAATTCTTGATCTCACTGTTTGCTGGTGAAATCTGTCCGTGTGGTGATCATACAACACCCTTGGGGACACGGGCAGGAAAGCCCCAGGAAACAGTAGCTCAGTCTTTAAAGTGTTAGAGCAGCAGGATCCTTGGATATTTATATAAAGATTTTTTTTTTCTCATTTTGACCTCAGACCTCCCATATTCAGGAAAAAACTTCCCATCCCTGTGGCCGTGCACAGTTTTTGAAGGCAGCTGGGTGCAGCCTTGCAGGCGCTGGTGAGCATGCTTGTTCACTCAAGTAAGCAAACAAATATCACTAGTTTTATATTACAGGCATGCTGCAGCAGAGAGATTTTACACTTTCTTGCACCAAGCAAATTTAAGCTGAAAATAGAGTTAATTTCCATGTGTTCCTAGGTGGCATCTGTATGACTCTGCTCGTCGGGCACACGTGCTATCTCATGTTACACCCAGGAAGTGATTTTTTGCTGTCAACCCACAGGTAAATCAGCTTTGAGGGTTTGATACTTGTGGTAAGCTAAAGTGGTTTAGCTGGAACTCAGAAGAACCGAGTTTCCCAGGTTTTAGCATTTCTGGGTCCTTCTGGGCAAAGCAAAACCATGGCAACTGATCATTAGAGCTAAAACACACTGGGTTTTCCAGTGATGTTCTGGGAAATATTATTTACAATTTTTATTTTATAGCAACAAATGGGGAGTGGATGAAAAATTGCCTGTCACATATCCCACAGAGACCATGTCTTTCACCTGAAACAGGGAGAGTTGATGTGCATCCAGCTTACGTTTGAAGATGCAGCTGTGGAGAGGTGAGAGAGGCACGTCCAGGACCAGTCAGTCCAGCTCAGTCCAGGACCCTGTGATATGGTAAGCAAGGAAGCCCATTGGTACCTGTTATGTAGTGAAGATTTTTAAGGAAAAGCACATTGTTTAGATGATCTGCAAGTACATCACTGTCTCTGTTCTCTCCTGCAAGAGAGTCACTAATAATGAATTTATTAGAGGAGGGTGTATTGACCTGGCTCACAAGGAGCACATCTTCTAAGTGACTTTGCTCTTAGCTGAGGTGTTACAGCACAAGAGGGAAACTGAGTGTGTGCTTAGAAGATGCAAGTTCTCAAACTCAGTAAAGTCAGGAATGTTCACTGCTGAGAAATTACATTCTTCTCCCTTAGCAACAATTAGGGTAGGACAGCATGGGGACAGAATAGTGCTTATTATTGCTCACTCCTGCTAAATGAAATGAACCAAAGCATGTTAAATCTGCATTACACCAATTTTCAATAGTTGAACAACTAAGTATTCTGTGTATTAAGACAGCAAACAATATGTCTTTACATTCTTCTGGAAACCCAAAGCCATTTTTCTTTAGTCTGTAACAGTTTCTGGGATCATTTCTATTCCTTGACGATAGCAAAATAACTGTACAAATTAAAACGTAGCTCATTTATGCAGAGCTTTCTTGAGTTGAGCAAGACATGGTGTCTCCACAAGATGAGGTCATCCCTACCTTTATTTTCCTTGGACTCATTTTATACCTTTCTATATCCAGATCTGAGGGTTAGAAATCCCTGTAAATCACCACTCAAACACAGCTTAAACACACAGTAGTAGATCAGAAAGCGTTTGGTGATTTCTGGGTGCCTGTATCTGTTTAAAAAGGACAATTCAAAAGTAGCTGATCTATGTGAAATTGTTATTACCTGATGGGGAAACATCTTCCAGATTTGCCAATATGATTTTTTTAAGCATTACTGATTTAAAAAGAAGTGAGCAGTAGGTAGTGTTTATTTGGGCTTCGGTGTGGAAGTGGTTTTGCACTCTGCAGTGCCAGGTTAGTTACACCTTTTTCCCCTGACTGGAGTTGACGTCACAAATGAAACCAGCACACAAACAAACAACAAAAAAGAAAAGCTCATGCTAGTTTAAAGTTTAAATATTTTCCATCTCTGTGTTTTTAACTAGTCTTTGCCAAGCGAAGGACAAAAGTCAGAAGGAAAAAGTTATTTTTCAGTCTTGTAAGGTCAAGTTCTAAAAATAAGTGAAAAACACCTACACCCTCTGAGATGGTATGCTAAGTGTTTTACAATGCTTCTTATATATTTATGGTTATAAGAAAGCAAATTATATAAAAGATGACCAGTAAGGATTTTAAAAAACCACCTCCTCCCAATACAGGATCAATAATACCTATGGCACTCTTCACAGACACTTCTCCACCCTGTTCTTAAACCCTTCCAGTGATGGAGACTCCACAGCCACCCCAGGCAGCCTTCCAATGCTTCCGCTGCCACAAAATGTTTCTGAGGGACATTATTTAAGCCCATTGGTTCTTCTTCCCCATGGACTCAAACAGCAGATGAGCCCCTCCTTTGACCTAGGACAAGGAAACTTGCGTTTCAATGCAGGTCCCTATGCAATCAATAAAGGTGGAGATGAAAAATGATGGTAATCATCACAGACTGCCAATGGTTAGGCAGTTCTAAGAGGAATAAAAGTCTTGAAGTCTCAAATAAATCACAATCAGCCACGATTTTTGTTAATTGTCACAATACATAAGCTCCCTATGACTCGGAAAGTGCATGATCTATTGTGAACTGCTGGACCACAACTGAAGTTGAACCAACCTGGCACTCATTTCTGTTTCACTCCCGAGCAGATCAGTAAGAAGCCCAATAGATGAGAATTTCACAGCATTTTTTTTTCAGTTTGTACTTATTTTGAATGTTATTGTCTAACATTTGCAAATTCCAAAGACACACGGTGAGAAGGACTGGACACCGAAGTTCCATGCCCAGCAGCCAGCAGAATCTTCAGCCTTGTCCTACCTTTCTACTGGGTGCTTCCAGACAAAACAAAAACCTACTTTCAGAATTTTGCAAAACAAGATTTTACAGCTTGATTATGTACAAATACTCATTTCATCCGTTGCTAAAACAATCTCAACAAACAGGATTCCTAAGTGATCTGTGCTTAGAGCTATTTGCAGTCCTGAGGTAACAAAGTTTGGGTATTAACTAATTATGTAAAGAATAGCACCAATGCTTTATGGAAGACAGAGTACTTGACATAAAAAAAGTGATGCAAGTATTATGCACAAAATCCATCAATCAATAGGTAAGAACATCCCCATCCCCTCCCTGTATGTCTCATTCATTGCAAGATGGAATAATCCATTATAGGTTGTGGTTTGTTACATGTTTGAGGAGTTACAGCTTGCTGCAGTCTGGTTTCTGTCTCTAACTTTGAATTCCTCAGGAAAGCAAGGCTCTGAAAGCCACTGAAGACCTTTTATAAGGATTTTTAATGGTTTTTTTTCATTTAATCAATGGCAAACTGCAACGACAGAGAATCAAGCCTGCAAAGGATAATAAATGGACATAAGTCCACTGTGCACTGTGCTAACTTCATCATTCATTCATCTTCTTGTTTTCTACCCTACCAATGGAATCTGCCTGATGCCAGTAAAGCCGTTTAGAGGAGCTAAAAAAATATGTCCCACAAGTCACTGCAGCAAGCAAGAGGATGACATAACACTGGGTCACAACCACAGCATCGCAGCATTGTGACAGGGACATGTCCTGGGAGGACCACAGACACTGGGGTCTTCCTTGAAGTGAGACTGGAGCTCCAGAAGGGTCAACTGGACCTGACCTAGGAAGAGTCGAAAGCAGCCCCTGTCTCACAAGGTTTTTTGTTTCTTGATCTTTCTAAGGAGACCCCTGCCGAGATAACAAATTTGTAGCAACCATGAGAGAGTTAAGTGGCCTGACTTTTTATTGCTGTGTTACTCTTCTAAGGAGGGAAGAATCCTGCTCTACAGACGTGGAACGGAATCCCTCAGAAGCTGAGCGTGTGCTAGGTCACACCATTCAAGTAAATTGAACCTGGAAGCCCAAAGCTGATGCCAGCACTGTAATAACTAAACCGTCCTTCTTCTCTGGAGAAGGGGAATCTTCATTCACAAACATTGGCAGGGAAAGATACTAAAAAAAAAAAATGCACATTCATCTAAAATAAGTGATACTACATATTGTCTGGGCAGCCTTACCACCACTGCAAGTGGCTGATCCTCCTGGAAATGACATATCCTGCCCACGTTGGCTGAGGGAACGACGCACGATGACAGAGGAACTCTGAGGAGCATCAGCAAGGAAAGCTGCACTTCTGCAAAAGAAGAAAACACCAAACAGTTATAGCCCTGCAACAAATATAAAGTGTCTTCAGTGCACAGTAAGAACACTGCAGTTCGGTTTCATCACTTCCAATACTTGGAGGGCAGCAGGAAGCATGACTGAGGCCAACCTAGACTGCTCAGGTAGTCTTGGTTATTAGATCAGTCCGATCCAGGGAGTCTACTCAGGAAAAGCAGGAGCTGAGGCCACCCCACAATAGAGGTCCAAGATCACCCTGAACATTGTCCTTCATATAAAATATGGTCCAGAACTTCCCAGTGGCTTGCTGAGTTTTGATGAGCTCATTTGTTGTCTCTAGAAAGGTCGCAGCACCGTCAAATGTCCCACACTGATAATCCTACCCCTTCCCAAATGCCTGAGGTGTTGTGTCACCGTAGTCCTGTCTGAAGAGAACTAAGACACCTGGAACTAAAATGCTGTGTACAAGCTGAGGGCAGGAGGCCAATCCAAGGGCCCACAAACTTCTCATCGGTCCTCACTCGGTTCAGCTTTGCCTCTCATTTCAGCCTGCCGAAGACAACCTATGACAAATCAGAAGCCCAAGGGGCTGAAAAGCAGTGGCATGTTCAGATCAAGAAGAGCTGTCTCCCATCCTTCCCTTCCTCTCCAGCAGCTCGCTGTAATGAGGCTTACAGATGGGGGTGTAGAACGCTGCCAGAGCTCCTTCTCCCCACCACCACCCTGCTCAAAGCTATTCCCCAGCATGTGTCGTAATCACGCACCCAGGAGGGTTGTAAAAACCTTACAGGAAACATCTCACATTTTTTCCTTTACTATTCATGCCATTTTCTATTAGGGACAATAAAGGCTAACACTGGATTAAGCTCATTTGCAACAATGAGCTACTATTGCTCCAGGAGCCAGCGGGAGCTCGGACTGGTGGAGGGAACTGGGAATAATTAACTGAATTGTACTGGAAAAAAGGAGAAGACTAAAAGCTGTTTTGACCAAGAGAGATGCAAACTGGTGAGATGGTTAAGCCATCACGTCTTGCTGGGAATTATTATTGGGAGTATCATTAATGCAGGGTTTTTTCAGTAAAACTGCTTTGGCCGTGGTCTCCGTTTTTGGGTTTTGCTACTAAAAGACACCTCCCAGAGTCATAATGACAATAACACAGCTTTACTGATTGCTTTCACTAGTTGCTCAGCACTAAGTCACTTCCCAAAACTCGTAGAGATGGCAAACCTTAAAAAACAAAAGCTCTTCTAAGAAGACTGGTTTTTCTTTTCCCCTAAATGATGTATATAATTCATCTCCATGGTCAAACCTTCTCCTCATGTAACCCAGGGGTCTTCAGGAATAGTGTAAACAGGAATTGTCTCATTACAGAAGGGACTGGAAGTGCTCAGTGCTCTGAGATCACACATGTAGGTGGGCAGACAGCACGTACACTTCTTAATAGTCTGGGGACCTCTCTTGGGGAGCATTGCCTTGGTTTTGATCATGTACCAAGATTTATTAACTCCAAAGAAACATCTGGCATCGACCCCTTTGTAGGCAGGATCCTGAACCTGAGGGACCCTGGAAGTCTCCTCTGATGTGTTGCTGGAGCTGTCTGCACATGGTTAGTTCAGTAGCTATACATAAATGCACATACTGTAGGTGAATAATACTATTTCTGTATCATATAGACAAGTATTACATAGATGAGCATTTGTGGTCCTCAAATTACTGCCTTCCACCCACAAGTTGGCACATGCCATCAGCCTTCTGCCACGCAGCTTCAAAAAAAGATCAAGTTTCCATCACACCTTTCAGCAAGGAAGATCCCGAGGAACTTGACAATCTTTTCATACCTAATACCACCAGAACACAGACACCTTTGGGACAGAGAGCACAGCCAAGTACGTAACAGAACAGCAGGAAAAAAAGGGAAACATTTGGCTGGGGGCTCAGAAAAACCCTTGGTTTTTATAGAGAGAGCCAAGGAACGGTTTAGCATCCATTCACAGGAGACAGAACTGAGCTTTCTATGGTTGCATCCCAAAGACCCACAGAGAAAACTTGTTCTTCACAGTTTATTCAGCCCCAGAAGTATGAAGTGGTTAAGTTGCCTTTCCCAACACGCTGGGCTAGCAGTCCTACCAGTCGTGTTCACACAGACCACAGAGTTGTCCTTTATGTGGACATCTCAAGGGAACATCAAGGCATTTTCCATGCCAGGAGTTATATTGAGCAAACCTGTTCAGGTCTCCTAGATACACACAGCAAAAAGTTGTAGCTTTTTAATAAGTGTTGATTCAAGATTAATGATGGTTCTCGTGACATTTCCTCTCTTACTGACTGCAATGGGGCCATTTTTTTCTTCCCTTTTGCTCTTTTTCACCTAACCTCTCCACAGCAATTAGCTCTACTGCTTACATTAAAAAAAACCCAACCAACCAACCAAATAAATGACACCAAAACCCAGAATGAAGATATCTAGTGTGATTTAACAGCTGTAAATAAGCAAAAACCAGCCCCAAGGAATGAGGTCTTTTCAGGACACCGGTGATCAAAAGACCACTGTTGAGGTATGCTGTAAAAATGTTCCAGTTTAATATGAGTAGTTTAACATTTGCATGCAGAAATACAACTTTTTCTTACTCCAGGGAAATGGGGAAAAAAGCCTTTATGAACTAAAATGAAAATTCAAGTGTAGGTGCTTTCTTCGACTGCCATGGATTGAGGATGACAGGAGATACGTGGAGGGCAAAAAGAATAGAGGGATATAGGAAGCACCAGCAGATTGTCAAGGCTGCTCTCTAAAGCGGTCTCATTATCCGTATGTAAAATGAGAATCCTGAATATGAGCAAAGAAAATGGGTTTATTATTACAGCAGCCTTAGTGTGCCACAGAAATCATTCTTCCCTTTGTGATGGTGGTGGAGCAGAACATCATCTCAATCCTTTTTTGCTTACACCCCACTTCACCTGATTAACAACTTCTGTTAAGATTTCAAGCAAACAAGAATGGATCTTCTTCCTGGAAACTGGCTTTTATGCCTTCATGAATTGCCCCAAAAATCTTGACCACAAAAGGATGCCAGCTCCTCAAGGCTGAGCAATGACAAACCTGGTATCTCGTAGACAGACCCCGTTCTATCACAAGGCAGGAGATTCTCCACGCTGCTGTCCCCCTTCCAGGGTTTGCCTGAGGCATTCCATAGGCTTTCTGTCAAGGATAATTATGGCTGTCACAGGAATGAATAGACAGAGATGTCACCGTGCCCACGCTCTGGGGGTGGGGAAGGACAGGTATCATCCTCAGAAGCAGAAGCACTTTGTCTCTCTCAAAAGAGAGATCTCAGATGAATTTTCAATCAGAAATAATAGCATGGAGCCAGGCAGCTGAGCCTGCACGTTTGGTTAGATAACAGTGTTCAATACTCAGCTCTTCTCATGCAGAAATATCCCCCTACTCGGGCCTGAAAACACACCTTGGAACACAAAAACCTCACGTGAGCATTAGCAGAGCTGAAGGCAACGTCTGTGCTACCTGATCCAACCTACTACAGAGTTACTAACAGGTGCAAGTCAGAAGAATCAATTCAAGAGGCCGCTTAGCCTGAAAGTAAACAGCTTCACTTGTGAACCTGCTTGATCCATCAGGGATTGTGGGAGCAAGAAAGCCACCAGCCACTAAACACAAGCTGACAAGCTCATCTCATCATACATCTCTTCTCACATCCACATTTTATTTTCATAAGCTTTGAGACATTACAGGTTACTGGCTTTATCCAAAAAATGTGCTTCTTTGTACATCATTTATAAACTCGGAGGAAAATTCAACATCATCCAGACTATGGGGTGGGTTTTTTTTCACCCTTAGAGAAGTGGAAAAAATGGCACGTACACAACAGGCTCCCAAGTGGTGGGAAGTTCTCCAGAAAGATGGAGTCTGGGGACTAATCCAAACCTCTGGAGTTTTCAAGAAAATATCAGACCAGAAATCTCCGAGGAATGAACTCGCTCTGGAGATTTCTGGCAATTCTCCCTCCTGACCCCACCCAAAGTGGAAAAACAGCCCCAAAAGCAAATTGAATCTTTTTCACAATATTTTTCAGTATCATGGGCTGTGTAAGGACTCGGAGTGAGTCCTCACTTCATCCGAACTGCTCTTCCTATCCAAGGATTGCAAGGGCACACATTCAGCCTGGTCGTGATGCTCACAGAATTACTCTTAATTTTAATTCCACATGGAAACCAGAAGTTTGATCCTCTGTATTTTTGCAACACTTCCTCCAATAAAGGCCAATTGCTCCTGGCTAGCACAGCAGCCCGTTTCTTCCATTAACATTTATTCAAGCCAAAACACTTTGGGTGTAAGCAACATCGAGTTCCTGAGACAGGGATGGCCAGAGAAATACCTGTCATGAGAGTGGAATCCAAGAGCTCCCCCTCAACTCCAGCTGCCTCGTCTCTCCTTGACATCTTCTCAGCCTTTGAATGCTTTCTGCACAAGCCATTACACCCTCCGGCACCTCTTCCAGGAAAGCCCAGACAATTTGAGGAACCCCACGCCTCAGGTGAATAAAGAGCAAGGACAAAAGCAACTTTCTACTGGCAAAGCAGGAGACGACGTTGAAACGTTGAGTCTCTATAGACAGATCAGTAAAGGCTACTGTGAAGGCAAATATTTCCCAAGGAAATCAAATATCAACGCATGGTTTGGAGAGGAGATCTGCTGGAAAGAGCAACGGACATGTCTAACCCTGTATACTCAGCAAAATCTGATCTCACAGCCTGAGATCATTCGCTGGCTTCAAGGCACAGCTGGGAGTTACTCCGAACACAGCAGGAGGAGAGGTTGTTTCTAGGGAGATCCAAGTTCCACTTCGAAATCTCCCTATAAAACTTTTGCCATTTAGTCCTGCAGGTGCCCCCTCTCTTTCTTTCTTTCTTTCTTTCTTCCTTTTTTTTTCTTCACATGAGGTTTGTGGTGGCCTCTAGCGGAATATGGAACAAATGGTATAAAAAAGGAAAAAAAAAGAGCAAGGCATGTGCAGCCTACAGAGGTGACCAGGCCTCCAGCTGTTCATGGCTGAATTCAGTGGGAATTTGTTTCAAATTCTATGTACTAATAAAGGGCAATCTCCATATCCTGGCCTGAGAGTGATCCATCAACTCAGACCACTTGCAGCACCAGAATGGGTCATCCTTTTAACAGCATCCCCTAGAACAGCACAGGTTTTAAATGATATTTTTGATGTTTCCTGATCTTCATCAAGTTGTCAAGTCCACGAGAATAAGATCCTTTGTTTTGTTTCAGCCTTTCTGCTTCCTCAGCAAAGGAGGTGGGTGCAGGTTGTAACTGGATTTGTTCTGGGCCCCAGGAGAACAGATCACGACCCGTCTGGGATCACAGCAGCCATTCAGGCTGTTTGGATTTGGCTTCTCACTTCAAGACATATGGACTGATCAGGAGTGAGCCTGCTATTTGACTGGTTACAATGCCTCCTAGCAAACCCTCACAATCATAGACAATATTGGGTATCCTGCCACTCCTTAGGATTATTCTAATATGGCTTTTTCCATTATGACCTTGCATGCTTTGGTTCTCTCCACAACCTCTTTATTCCACTGTGCAACTTCTGCAGAAGTTCTCCTGCATTTTGGCTAGCTGCCCTGGGTTGCTCTTGCTCCAAAGGAGTTTATTGCCCAATGTTTAACATTACTTTTTTTGTTTAAATGACATCATTCCTATTTATCGCTCTCCAGACCTTCTGCCTCTCCTTCCTGCAATCACCTCTTCCAGCAAAGTCATACACCAACCTGCTGCCAAGGAGGTGGCCTAAGAAGTTAGGATCTTGTCCGAGGTTGGAAGGCCACTTGCTTGCTCAGGAAGGTTCCCAGAGCACCTTTGCCCTGTCTCCATATGATAGCTGCAATAAAGGCTGCAGGATGTAGTTCAACCACATTTCATTCTCTTCAAACATTTCATTCTCTTCATAACATTTGCTAACAACTACATTAAAAATGTTCTCTGTTCTGGGTTTCCTCCATATGACATAAGGCTCATGGATTTCTGGACCAGAATTGAGAAGCAGTTTGAAAACTTCTGTTTGATCATAAATCAAGCCCAGTAATTACCTTTTTAGCAAAAACAGCCCCAGTTCACAGTTTTCCAGACTCTGCAATGGGTTCGTAGTGTTGCCATGGGTCTTGCTCAGGGTCCAGGAATTCAAGCTGACTCCACTTCCATTACAGCACCTGTAGCAGCATCTGCAACGTGAATCTCAGCGGGCACCACTTAGTAATTGCTGCTCTGCGTGACACTGGGGGGAACAGCATGGAAGGACTCCTTATCTCTCCATCTTTTCACAGCTCTTCCAGCACCTTTCCATTTATTGACTCGCTGTCACGTTGGCTGCCTTCCACAGTGGGAACTCTGCCTCCTCACACAGCACACGGAAAAGTCAAAAGCAAAGCCTAGCTGGGCAGTTAATTTGGAAGTGCTGTTGAAAGCCTGGGAGAAGGCAGATGGGATCGGGTCCAGAGAAGGTCCTGAGGTGTTGCCATCAGGGTGCTGCTGCTCCTGAGGCAGCTCAGGGGGTCTTAAGTCGTCCAGAGGAAATCTCATCAACCAGCCCCACCAAGCTGGGGTGAGAGAATCACTCCCCCTCTGCCCTGAGGAGCAGGCTATGAAACCATACTGAGAAAGGGAAAACCAATAACTCTTAGCAAAGGAACTGCATGAAACACTCCTTAACTTCAATCTGATAGTGGGAAACCTTCTTTCAAGCAAGTAGGGGCAAATCCACTGTGTTTTAAGCCCACTGTGAGATAATCAACAGAATCACTCACAGGAGTACTGTTAAAATCTGGGACCCCACTGTCCTCTTGATCTTTCCATATGCTGTTTGATGAAATTCCACCAGTGGCCTGGGTACATTTCCAAGGAACTCATGACTTCTGGGAAGGCATTACAAAGCTGCACTGTAACCATTCATGACCTGTGTTCACTGCTGGCTTGGTTCCTCCTCAAATCCACAGCATTCTGCAAAGAAAACATTCTTTCCGCTCCGAGTAAGCTTCTCCATCCTGAAACCAGTCTGGTTCAGGCACCCAACCTCTTCTGCACTCACCCCCAGACATCAGAAATAAAGGGCTTCCATGATGGCAAAACAACTGTGACACCAAGATGTTTGGTCTCTCTCAATTCTGGATATGGGTTCTTCTGGGACAAGAAATAAAGGAGAAGCAACTGTTCATATCAGCCATCCTACCTGTAGCTGCTACTACTGTATGAAAGTTCTTACACTGATTGTTTTCTGAACCTTTCTATGCAATGAAAGGATAAAGCCAAGCTGGTGAATTCTGCATTTCACATCAAAAGGAACCAAGATGGCCATGAAAAAAACATAGAGGATTATTCCTGAGAGCTGAAGACCAGAAAATCCAATGGTTTGTATTCCAGCACAAGGACCACCTTGGGTGCAGGTGTTCAGTCCAACAGGAATCTGAACGAAGTCATGTAGCCACGTTATATGGCTGAACACATTCCTACATGTGTGTTTAGATATCCCCCCCCTCAGCAAAACCCAAAGGGCAACACACCTAATTACTGCATTGCTTACATGATTTTGTTTTTGAGGCAAGTGCCAAATTAACAGACTTCTCCCACAGCAGGAAGAAGGATTTACTTGGAAGGATTTACTTTATATGTAGAGAATGCAAGTATGTTACTCACTTAAACAGAAAGCAAGGAAAAAGATGGGGTGGGACTCAAAAAAATACCGTTTTTCAAACGATTTGTTCTCTTTACAAAAACAAGCTCATTTTTAACCCTTGGGCAAAAACGTGTCTGTAAAGCAGTCATGCTGTTAGAAGAAAGCAAACTGCTACCACATTACAAGTCGTGTTGCTGAAGCTCCCGAGTATTTATAAACAAACCCGAGACACCAGGGATAAGCCAAAAATTCACCACTCTTCTCTTTTCCCCACTATGAGAGAGGGAGGAAGCCCAGTGCGCCAGATTCAACCACACATCAAACCTCTTGGTGAAGCACTGGATTTCACATTATACCAAAATAACCTCCCTGCTGCTCCATCTGCCCAGGGTAGCTGCCAGAAAGGAAAACAAAGCAGCACACACTCTTTGTAGTCAATCAGACCCTCCAAATTTGTTTTTAAGCTCAGATACAACCACATCTGTTTTGAAGAAGTCCCATTTAAAGACACGTTGATGCCCCTTCAGAAACTGAGTACGAACAAGGCTGCTCCTCCCAGAACTTCTACCAGAGGCAGATTTAATAGGTAACAGATACTCCTTGAATATATCCATCAATTCCAGCTTTTTTTTTCCCCTCGGATTTCAGAAACTACACCTTTTTGCTAGCAATCTTTAACTTCTGTGGCCAGTTAAAGAGAAGTGGATCACTCGACGTAGTACTTCTGCAACCAAAGACCTGCAGGGAGCCAGCAGCTCTGTTTGTAAAAAGATTTTCCCCCTACATCAGTTCCTTGAATTCAGATCCTGTGCTAACGTGGCATTGTTTAGGATGAACACACACTGCAGCTATTTTCAAGGAGCGGGAGCTACAGAGGGTTTTAATACCTTTTTGGAGGGAAGGATTATAAATTTTATACTGAAATAAAGTCGTTTTAATTAGTATTTTAATACTAAGTCACCTTTGCACAGTTTATTAGCTTTGTAGTATCCACTTAGCTTAGACAGTGAAAGGAAACTGGTTTATAGAATGGAATTTATAGCTAATTTCATTTACTGGCTTTCCTATACTGCTATTATCTTTTTATGTCACTCATCGCCTTAATATCAAAGTCCTCTTTCATTCAAGATTGCTGACGAAATGTCAAGATCTTCTCCTCCTTTTTCTTCATTCTTTTAAGTTACCTAGCCACGACTTGCTTCAGGAATACTTTTTATAGCCACAATTGAATCCGTTGAAACAGGAATATTACACACCCTGCTGAAAGATAAAAGCCTTGAGATTGCCCTGATTGTGAGTAATAGCCCTTTGCTGTGAATTTTCTATGCTACATTACTCGTGCTCCTGAAATCAAAGCTGGATTTACTGTCACACTTAGATTGCTGGCACCTTAGAGAAATTCTTACATTTATAGGAAAATACTTTTCTGATACGCCTTTGGCTTGTGAAAACATTTTGGGTGTTAAAGGGCTGTTCAAAACTGACTGTTCAGCCTAACAGAGATCTTTTATTGTGATGTTCAAATACTTGTCATACAAATGTAAGGGTGAAGACTGGAGGCCATAAAGTTATAATTACAAAAAAACAAGGTATTTTTTTCCCTTCTTACTCAGAACAGCCCTTTCTCCCAAGTATTATCCTTCAGAGCCCACAAAGCAGCGTGCCCAACTCGTGATATCTCTGTCTCTCCACGGCTGGAAGGAAAGCTCTATGGACATTAGGGATTAATAGACTGCATAACCTTAAGCACACATGCTGCCTTGCTTTCAATCGAGTGCATATTAGGGCTGTGCTTTTTAATACCACAAGAGCCCAATAAACCCTTCAATATTTACTTAAGGGGATTTTATGGTCCTCTTGTTTCGTGAAGGCATTTCTATGAGCTCTGATCTTACATCATTTGCATCATCAGCCGTTAATTTGGGAAAATTAAACAAAAAATGGCTCCGTAACTTTCTTCTCCACTTGCTTGCTCAGTGCTAAAATATTTGTTGGTCCAGTAGCTAGAGATGGAACAGAAACACAGCCAGCCCAACCGCTCCCTGTCCCAACACTACTACAGACATTCCAACAGGACAAAGCTGAGGAAAGATTGTGAAGTTCTGGGAAAAGATCCATTTTAGCTATTAATGCTTATTCTCACATTTTCTAAGGGCTATAAAGCTTTTTAAAGATTATTTGGGGTAGGAATGCTATGATCCCAGATCTTCCTATACAAAAGGAAAATGTATCTCACTATGAACCTGCGTCAAGCTGCTCTCTCGATTTTGTTTTCCCAGCGCCGCATTAGCTTTCCTTCTATGTCCCTCTTGTGGCGAGTGAGAAGATTGTAACATCTGCAGTGGAACAGCAAATTCACAGCCTTCAAAAAATTCTGCTTTGTTGCTGCATTTTTGGTGCATTTAAAAAAACAAACAAACAAACAAAAAACCCAAAAAAAGCAAAAGAAAATCTTTTATTGCAATTTTGTCGGTATACAGGGGAACAGCTTTTCTTTTTAAAAACAACAACAGGGATTCTTTGGTCTTCCAGAGGTAAGCTAGGTAAAATTGTATGGCATTTCCACGTCAAGATTTGTTTTAGGGAAGAGGCAAAAGAGAAAAGTGAGAGACAGAAAATGAAGAACTTTAAAACCAGTATGAGTTACCTGAACCTACCAGAAAGGAAGAAATAAAAGAGATGTTACAATGCAGATGTGAAGTGGCAGAGCAGGTAAGGAGATGATTAAATATGCATCATGAATTTACTGATTGTATTTATTGTTCTACAACATGTTAATGTATTGGTAACCACGGTGCTTCTTGTTACACATCACCCCCGGGTGTGTAACCTGTGAGCATCCCTTCAGCATTCCTCGTCCAGAAAATCCAGTCTCTTCCTCATCCTCATTTTCCCCTAACTCGTATTGTTTTCTCCCAGGATAAAAATACACTTTGGTTTTTTTAACCCAATCCTGTCATTGGAAGTGGCAGTTTTGCAGAGTCCTCACGCTGGGTTTGATTGGCTTGCAGCCCCTTATGTCACGATGACACTTTCCAGCACTATCTCCATGGCTTGGAGTTTGCAGAGACCAATCCCTTCGCTCCCTCTCCTAGCAGCGTGTTTTCAGCAGCCCTGAGTGGAGGATGTCCTCAAATCCCAGCGCTCGTGCGCCTCGGAATTGAAATGTGTTTCAAGGAAAAGTCCTCTGGCAAAGCCACTTATTTTGAGTCAGCTCTGTGTTATTTCTATGAACACCTCAACTGCTGTATGCATCAGTTTTACACTTGTAATAATCAGGAATTCACCTTGAAATTTTTAGCTCAAGGATGCAAGCAGAAAGCGTCTTTTTTTCAAAATGAAATTCACCCACATTGGTTCCCTTGGGCAGCTTCTTATGGCTAAGTGTGTCCTGAAAACCATGCATAAAAACAGCAAAGCAGCAGCATTCTCAAAGCGTGTTCCACTTTTCTGAAGTGTTAACTTTTTCAATTTCATCTTGGATGCTCAGCAGTACAGACCCGTGAGTCAGAGAGCCATTTCTCTGCGTTAGCTCAGATTTCAAAGAGGAAGCTTTCACAAAACATGGCTTACACAAAAAATGTGAGGGGGATCTCCTCGCACCCGCCACCTCCAGCACCTCCTCACAGCAGCAGCATCTCCTCCACCAACGCAGCCAGTGGTTGATGTCTCCATATAAGAAGCCAAATTTCCCTTCTGATGGCCCAGTAAGCTAAGGACCTGAAATTTTCAGCCAATTTTCCAAACAACTTCTCTTTCAAAGCATTCTTTTATTCTGTATCATGTAGGGGACAGGGAGAGAAACCCAGCAGCACATCAAAACTTTGGTCCGTTTCCAAAACCCTTGAGGATTCTGTAAAGCAGCCAAACACTGCAAGTACCTTCTGTTTATTTGTAACTGCTCATACCAAGCAGCCTACCTGGGTTTATATATTTCTTCTTCAATTCCACTTAAATCCTCCAGTAGGATTTTGTATTTTCTCATGGTTATGCTTAGCTCTGAACTACAAAATGGTTGATTTCCAGGTAGTTTTAAGAAAGCACCACTTTAGCTCATCCAGGGATGCTTTCCAACCAAACCTGAGGTGGGTTTTAGTTTGGTTGTGTTTCACCTTTAGGAATCAGGAGTCTCAACATTCAAACTCTCTCATAACACTGATGAACTTATGACTTATCTTGGTGTTAAACTGGAGCTGTCACATTTAACAATCAATTTTCCATTCTGCCTTTTGATTTTGTTGGATTAACCTACTTCAATCTGAACCCTGAATTAGGATACATTTATTATAAACCAATGGTACATCCTATTCTTCCTAAAGGCTTAAAATTAAAGATTAATTCAAACAGTCTGTATGCAGAAGTGATGACTTCTGTATTTTCTTTACTCATTCTCTCCCCTCCTGTACTTGGTGCGCAATATTCCTAGGACAAGGATGCTTTTCAATCTTCATCTAGATCTTTCCAGCCTAACAGCTGCAAATCTGGTACATGCTGCTTCAGTTCCAGGCTTTATCCTACACCAAACAGAAGAATAAAATTAAAGTTACTTATAAAAGAAGATACATATTTGCATCTTATAGTTGAAGGCTTTGGTAGGGACGAGGGAATAGGGAGTATCTAGCCTTTTCTATCAATGTTTTTCACAACACACAGAAGTTATCTTAAAAGAGATTTGCAATGTGCTAATGTTGAAATGAGGGAATAGAAAACTTTCTGTTTATTTATGGGTAGAAACATGTGCTACTCACCTTCCCTGACCTCGGAGAATCTCCACGGCCAACTCCACTCCCCTCACCCCAGAGCAACTCAGCTTTCCATCACTGTTATATTGGGTATTACAGGTATAATAGGCATTACAGCTAGAGCAGGTATTACTGTAAGACCAGATCCTTCTTAATCAACATGTCTGTCTTGAAAACACCTACAGGCCCTGCCGAGCTCCCTTACCTGGGGTATGGGAGACCCTGCAGTTCAAACAGTAACGCCAGGCAGAGCACAGACCCAGTGACTGCAGCTCCAGGTTCACAGGGGGCACGAGGGATAGAGCCAGATGTTATCTCCACAGGGTCAACCACCACACCTCCTCTGGTAGGAACCTGGGACCACCACAGGGCTACCACCCCCACCACAGGGCTACCACTACCCCACACAGGGCTACCACCCCCACCACACAGGGCTACCACCCCC
>VZRW01003351.1:138199-175647 GCA_013398125.1 Aegotheles bennettii | reverse complement strand
GTGCCTGGGGAGCGCCCGGGGAGCGCGGGGGAGGGAACCTGGAGCCGGCGGTTGGACCGTGAGGGCTGCGTCGCTTCTGGGTGCGAAGAGGGGAATCCGAAACCCTTCAGAGTTCACTTCAGTCCCTTTCCCTCTTTAAAACAAACACGGCCACAGGTAGTGTGCGGTTACTGGAAGCTGAGTGCTGTGGAAATCCAGCATCCTTCCTTTAATTCCTTTCTTTCTGGGACTAAAAGCAAAAATACGCTTTTAATTTATCATTTTAATTTTATTTTCACGGTTGCTAGGCTGGTTTGTTTGGGGTTTGCATGGGGGTGGCAGTCACTACGGCCCGAGGTTTAAGTCCAGAGGTCTAGTTCCTTGTAACTTAAAAACAAATGATTTATTTATTTTGTGTACTCTGTTGATGGCTGTACAGAAATGACAAATTATATTTATTTAACAACTCCCAAAAGGGAAGAAAAGAGGGTTATACGCTCAAAGGAAGCATGGCAAAGGGAGATACTGCCTATCACTGTGCCACATCTTGCCTCTGTAGTGAAAAACAAAACAAAATCCTGAGGAGCTCTTCGATTTCCTTAAAAAATTTGGCTTTTCTCCTTTTAAAGATCACAGAATATTCTGTTAAGTTTCATTACATCTAAAGAAATGCTCGTGTAGTGCCATTATTGGCAATTATGTGTTTGTAAATTTGAGAGGAGGTGTTTAATGAGGAGCTCAAACACTGTGTGTGAGTTTTTAATCCGGAACCAAACACAGTTTGAGCGGGTTTGATTTTTCCCTTTGACTCCCAAAACCTGATGTGTCGAGGTAGAGCTGTGGAAACAGAAGGAAGGGGAGTGAAAACAGGGCAGTGAGAAGCTACAGGTGCTCGGGGCAGGGCTGAAGGTGGCATTATCCCATCCGAGCTGTGTCGGGTTTATCCCAGGATGAATTGAATGACTTTCTTGTGCTTGAAAGTGCTCAGCTGGGGCGTAGCCGTGGTGACTTGCTCCAGGTTGGTGTTTCTAAGACAGAATTAGAGGCCTGACCCCATGGGCTGTTTGTTTATTTTCTGTTTACTTACAGCTTCTGGGTTTGGGAGGCTTGATCTCGTTCGAACATCGAAATATTAAGCAGTATTAAGAATTACTAAGCAGTAGTAGTAAACTCGTGTCTGTGTGTAGTCAGGCTATTCATCAATCGATTAAAAAGATGGTTTTAATAAAATCTTAGTTTTAAAACTTTAATGGGTGTGAGCACTCAGGAGCTCACAGTAGAGAATATGTGGCCAAAAGAAGAAAAACCACCCCAAACCAAGCCTCATAAGCTGAAAGACAAGAGGATTAATTTGTCCTTTTTTTGTCCAAACATGTTTGAAAAGCCTTTGAAGTGGAAAAAAAAATGTGGAGAGCATGTTCGGGTACTGGGTGTCTCTGTCCTGGCAAGAAAAAGGGAGTTTTTTACATTATTTTTTTTTTCTGTGTGTGATGTTTCCGCAAACTCTTGCGGTCACCCTGATCCTTGTTTTGAGTCTAGAAATGTCAGGTTTGGGGAGGGTGAGGAGAGGAAATGGACCCATTACAACAAGAGCTATCGGAAGCGTAGTGAGTGTAATCCTCCTGAGCCAACCCCAGATCCCTGGATCTGTGCAGACTTTTTAAGTTTCAACGGTCTCATCTGTGCTAAGATCAGAAATTATGCCTGGTTTTAAAGATTCTGGGGGAAATCTTGCTGCCTTCAACAAATAAACTTGTTACTTGTGACTAAATAATAGACCCAAATTGATCACCTACATCTTGCTTAATTAAACGTTGTCACTGTGATTATAATTAAAGCCACATGAATAAATAATTTTTATTTGGAGCTGACAAACATTACTTTGCTGTTTCATATTCCAGTAGCTTTTTAGTGTCCTAAAAAGATCAGCTGAGCAACACAGAGCACCTAATTTCTTAAGAAAATGGGATTGAATTAGCTGGTCTGGAGGAGCTTCCTTCCCCAACACATATTTAACTGATAGTTTAAGAGGATGTTGTTACAATTGATTAGTGTCCAATTGACAAAAGATAGTGAGGTTGGTAGTGCAGGACCCATGTCCACTGCTCTCTCTTCAGAAAGCTGCATTTCCATTGCTTGCATAGAATTAAAATCAAACCTAGGAATGGATTTTTCTAAATATTTTAAGCTGAATTCTGATTTCCGCATTATTTTTTCACTCTTCCAGGCAAGAATTTAGGATGCTAGGAAGCTGCTCAGCCAGTCTGTGTGTTAGTGGTAGCTGAGCTGTTTGAGGAGGCTGGGGCAGCTGTTAGATTTTTGGTCTGGACTATGGGGACTGGATTTAATTTCCAGTTCTACCAGCGACTTTTTGTCTTAGCAAGATGACTTGCTCCTTGGTGCTCTGGTCCCCATCTGGAAATGGAGCTTACAATTGATTGGGCTGCAGTCTTGGAGCTGAGTACTCCTCTAGCAAAATACCTGCTTAATTGCAATTAGCCTTCTTGTTACAGCTTGAAATGCACCACTTTAAAGCAGAGCCCCATTAAGTGGCTGTGGATCAGCTACAGGTGTGGGTGGGGTGCGTTAGCCAGAAGCACCGTGAGAAATTGGGATGGTGATGTTGTTACCACTGATCTGGGGACTCTCCTAAAACCACTCCATAAGTTATATCATCTGATTTACTTTCCGTAACCCACTTCCCTGGACCTTCAATACCTCGACCGTTTTAGAGGCCAAAAAAAGGAGCACGGGAGGAACCAGGACCTTGGTGGTGGTTTTGGAGCACGTCTGAGTTCAGATTGCTCTGGCTGTTAAACTTGCTGTGCCAGAATTTTCAGTCAACACTTCTAAAATAGAGAAGCACCCCCTCCCCCTTATACAACAGTTGATGGTGCCAGATTTTTAATAATATGCATATAGGCTAACATCACAGTAGGTTTTACAACAATAGTTGAGTCACTTCCTCGTTGTGTGCCTGCCAAGGGCTTGGACTCGCACTGGATTCTCATAGTAACAGGTGACATCATTCCTGCCCCACTCTCGGCTGCAATTGTTGTAGTTTCTTGTGTTTCTGCCTTAAAAAAAGCTTTACGATTTTATTGCCGTTCAGGCACACACACAAAAAAATTGATGAGGCTGGTCAGCTGATGTGTATGATAAGGTACTGGGGCTCTTTGGAACAGACCGACAGAAACGCGCCAGTGGCTGCCTGGTATTTGTGCCTCTAAAACTCAGATTAATTTAAGGCTTTGGGATGCTGCCTGCCCTGTGCTCAGTCGGTCACTTACTGTCATACTTTGGGAAATGGCACTGTCTATTTAGAATAGATATTTATCTTCTGACAGCTGTGGAGATGCTGTTACACAGCGAGCTGAGATTCTGGGCTCATCACACCCCATGGGTTGTCGCGTGCTGCTCTGGTTTCTTTGGGTTTTGTCCTTTTCCCCTCTTCTGTAGCACGTTCTGTGCTGATGGTTCCTCTTGGCCAATTCTTTCTGTTAAAAGCCAGTACTTGGAGGTAGCATCAGTGAGAAGTCAGATTGCTTCGATTGGGTTCTGCAAACACACCTCATTTCGTTTGAAGATAATGAAACAAAGCTGTGTCAGGGAGCCTGGTTCCCTACTGCCCAGGGCAGAGGGTGAAGTGCCCTGCACTTATTTGTAAATTTAACTCTTAAATTTGAACGTGCAATACTGAATCCAAATGAGACTTTCAGAGAAGTAAGCTGGTTTTGATTTGCCTAGGAGTTGTAGTTTTAAAATGCTGCAGAACTATCTTTATCAAATATCTTTTAATAAAGATTCAGTGTTCTCACTGGACAGCTTTCTCATCTGGCAGAGAATTAAGTTACAGATAAATTGCATTAAATGTCTTAAGTGCAGAAGAGTTATTAAAATACTGTATTGGTAGACTGATAGAGGCCTTGAGTGATTCTTATGCTACTTAAATTGTTCAGAAATAAATATTTATCTCATTAATATTGTGCTAATCACTGCAGTCACTGTAGTGGTCCTTTCCCCACCTTTCTCCACTCAGAGTTAATGGGGATGATGGCATGCTGGTCTCCTCTCAGGTTTTAGTGCTGGTCTCCTCTCAGGTTTTAGTGAGATCTTGGCTAAGTGAATCAAAGAATGATGGAGTGAACAGAGGTTTGGGGGATCTGGTGATCTTGGGGGTTCTTGGCATGGTGTTAAGGTGCTGGTCTGTGGGGATGGGGTGGTGGAGTAGAGCAGCACACCTGGGAGCCCAAGGGCAGAATGTGCTTTGTGACACTCACGCTTTTCCTGGTGGTAAACACAGTGTGCTCAGTATTGCTAAAAAAGGGAGTTATTTTTAACTTCAGTAGGACCCTGTGTGTATAAAATTGCTGACACAGCACCAGATGTTGCAGGACTCGGTGGGTTTGGCAGTCAGTGCATCAGCAGTGAGCACACCTGGCTTGTGTGTGCTGGGTTACACACGATCTCTGAAGTGTGGTGCTCTGAGAACTTGGGCTGTGTTGCTGGTTTTGATGGACTCTTGTGGTTTTCTTGGATAACTTCTAGAGAGGCCTTGTTTTTTTAAATTAAATAATGCTGTAGCTAAGAAAAAAACCTGAAAGTAACACAATAGTGACTGTCAGGCATGATGTATTTTGCAGGTATGTTTGTTTAATTCAGTACATAATTTGGTCAGTACCTCTTGAACAGGCCTGGGGAGTTAGACATTCCACTGAATGCCACCTTCCATTATTTCTTGTGCTATTTCACTTTTTTTTTGTATAAAAAGTTAGGCTTATATGTGACCAGGTTTCTTGATTACCTGCTCTCAGTTGTCCAAGTGCCATGAAGTTGTGCTTCCAATATCTTGGGAGGGGGATAAAGCATTAATGTGCTGGGTAGGGAACAGCAGAAGTAGATGGGGAAGCTCCTATACAATAAAGGTTCTGTTTTCAGGCAGATTCCTGGAATAAAATGAAGAAACAATATTTGATACCACTGGAATTGTTCAGATTGAATTGTGTGTTGTGTAAGATTGTACAGAAAAATGTCATCTGCAGAAAAGCAGTCTCCTTTTGTTAACTTTTTTCTGCTTACCAGTTCAAGTAATCCTGTAGAACAGGAGCTAATGAAGCAGGTATTGATTATATAACTGGTGTGTGTCTCAGCTCTTACTGGCATTTTTCTTCCCTTTTGAGTTCTAAATTAAACCCAAGTTTTTGCTTTGAGGAGTAGGGGTTCCTGTCCTCGGTTTTGTGTTTTGGAGTCTTATTTTGGTTGTATAACTTAAGCACTGACCTCGTGTTTCAGGTTAATGGACCTGACGGCATTCTGCAGAATGGAGCTGTGGATGATAACGTGGCTAAAACCAGCCAGCTTCTGGCAGAGCTGAATTTTGAAGAAGATGAAGAAGATACTTATTACACAAAGGATCTTCCTGTGCATGCTTGCAGGTAAGACCTAAGCTGTGGTCGTCTTATCTCCAGAGGGCAGGAGTGCTTTGTGTGAGTGAGAACCGTACGCTTAGAGGATTTTTGGCATTTGAGAGCAGCTTCCTTGACACATCCGCATACTGGCAGGAAGGTGGTGCCCTCTGCTGAGCTCTTGTGTAGACTTACAGCTGCCACGACCAGCAGGTCTTTGACCTCTCTTGAGGAGCAGAAGGCAAAGGCAGCAGAGGAGTGGGAATGGTGGGAAATATTAAAATCCTTGAGACTCAAACCAGAAGCTTAGCTCGTGTTTGATGCTTTCACCAACACTTGTTCCATAATTTTCACTTTCCCTTATTTTTGTACACTACTAGGTTGAATCTTGTATTTGAATTTTCCTGTAAGCCAATAACCAATCGCTTCCTCTTTTTCCATTTTTAATTCCAGTTACTGTGGTATCCATGACCCTGCATGTGTGGTTTACTGCAACACCAGCAAAAAGTGGTTCTGTAATGGGCGTGGGAATACATCTGGCAGGTAAATGCTCAACTGGTGGAGATGACTGTGACAATCTTACCTTAGAGTGTGTTTGTTTTGAAGTGGTGTGATGGCTGCAACTCAAATTTGGGTGACACTCAAAGGCTAGTGACTTAAAGCCAAACCTCCAGCCTGCTCTTCAGCTTTTCTGCTGTTACCAACTTAGACCTTGAGCTCAGCAAAGCTTGAATTGCTCCTGTGAAGAGAGCTTGCTGCGTCTTGCCCCATCCTGTGTTACTGCAGAGCACAGTACAACTGGTGTTCTTGGCCTGTGGAGCTTTGGGAGGCTTCTTGCAATTATCAGTGCCATGAAAAGAATTTTTTACACACTTCCTATTCTTTTACACTCATCTACCTTAAAACATTCATGCACTGACAAACCACTGAAATAGTGTTTGCAGTATCTTTGCATGGATGAAAAGAGCACAATCTTACCAATGTCTGCCATGGTGTGAACGGATTTTGTTTGTATCTTTTAATAACTGAGTTGATATATCAAGTTAGGACTAAATCTGATTTTCCTCTTCATTCACATAAACGTGTATCCTCTCTGGTTTCAGCCACATTGTTAACCATCTTGTGAGAGCGAAGTGCAAGGAGGTGACTCTCCATAAGGATGGACCTCTAGGAGAGACTGTCTTGGAATGTTATAACTGTGGATGTCGTAATGTGTTTCTCCTTGGCTTTATTCCAGCCAAGGCAGACTCTGTGGTTGTTTTGCTGTGCAGGTGAGAGAATGCCTTTGCTGGCGTGTTTGTGTCAAATCTATGGTATAACCTTCTTTCTAAAGGGCAACATTTGCTTGCTTTCTGTACCAAAATTTATTTTATACTCTGATTTGCCACCATTTTTCCCTTAGATGATTGTATGGACTTAATGAATTGTGCACAAGTAGATAATGCAATAAAGGAACTTTCTGTTAAGCTGGGCAAATGTCTTAGTTCTTTAGAAAAGTGTTTCTCTCAAATGAATGGACTGTAACAACTTCCAAATATTTCATATGCTGAAATTTTCAGCTCTAGAAATGCCCAGGAAATACAGCTCAGGATACTGAGCCTTCCCAAGGTTGGAATAGCAAATACAGGGACTAAAAAAGGAATTGTCACAGCAGGCTCGGGTGGTTTTGTTTTTTTGCTTTTAAGTGAGTTGCTTTAAGGGCATGATAAACCTATTTTTACACTTCACACGGTAGACTTTTTCTTACACTTGTCTAATTTAATAATTTTTTTCAATGTTTTGGTTGTGCAGGCAGCCATGTGCCAGTCAGAGCAGTTTAAAGGATATTAATTGGGACAGTTCGCAGTGGCAGCCTCTTATCCAGGATCGCTGTTTCCTTTCATGGCTGGTAAAGATTCCATCTGAGCAGGAACAGTTGAGAGCACGTCAGATCACAGCTCAACAGATTAACAAACTGGAAGAACTTTGGAAGGTATGTACAGCTTTAAAAATTCGGGTTATGTTTTACCAAGTGCTGATTTTGTGTTTTTATTAAGGAGGGACAAGACTGTTACAGCAGCTGTATAAGGTAGGGAACATATTTAAATCATGTGAGGTTTAAATCCTGCAGATTTGACAAGCAATGCAGCTGGGAATTGATCAAAGGATTGGGGATCATTTATCAAAGTAGGAAGGTTTCACCCTTAGGTTCTTCAGCTCTGTTCAAGTTGCACTGCCAGGCAATCTGAAAAAATATCTTTTCAACCAGTTTTAACTGGTTACTATCTCTTTTTAACCTTATTATTACCTTTTTAAAGTTATTATATCTTCATGTAACTTCCTGTAATAGTAAAACACGGTGTTATCAGTCCTGTTGCACAGTGAGGCATTGTCAACTTTGAAACGAAATATTTATGCTTTAAATTCTAGGAAAATCCATCTGCAACCCTTGAGGACTTAGAGAAGCCTGGTGTTGATGAAGAACCACAGCATGTCCTGCTTAGATACGAAGATGCTTATCAATACCAAAACATATTTGGTCCTCTAGTGAAACTCGAGGCAGACTATGACAAGAAACTCAAGGAGTCTCAGGTAATGTGCTTGAAATACGCCTGTCTGAGGGGGCTTCTGACCATCAAACACATGCTCACTGTTAACAGCATAGTAGGAGGGCTTAGGTGAAATAAATATCTTTATTACAGTGCTATTGCATTGCAGTAATTACATAGTAATGGTGGTGTATGATAGCTGGGAGAGGAAAGAAAAATCCTCAAACTGAAGGCTTTAAAAAAGAACTTGAAACACTTAGGATCTTCCATCTTCTCTGTGTTGAAAGTTTCTCTTTCCAAGAGCCATGTTCTACTGGAGAACTGTGCATCTCTGCCAGCTTCTTTTGTTACTGTCATAACCTGCACAATAACCTTTGTCAGTCAGAGTTTCCAGTAAAACTTGAGTTATATGAGGTCATATAAACACTTAGTGAATGTTACGAAGGTTGTTTTGAAGGTGGGGGGAGAGAAGAACACAGATGGTGATTAGGGCTTTGTTTCTCATTAACTAAGTAACTCTTGTAGAACAGAATTATCTTCTGCAGAGGGGGTGAACTCAGTCCATAAGAATAAACACAGATATTTGTCTGTACCATGACATTGGAACAGCAAGTTTTGTGTTTCTCCACTGTTTTGAAGTATAGGACAGTGAGGGCTGTGATAGTTGGCAAACAGCTCTTTAAGAACATAATGGATGCCTTTTCTTTACCATTAGACCCAAGATAACATCACGGTCAGATGGGACCTGGGCTTGAACAAGAAAAGAATTGCTTATTTCACTTTGCCAAAGACTGATTCAGGTAATGACAGCTTGATTGAACGTTTTTTTCTGGTTTTTTTTTAATGCCTGGTGAATAACATCAGTGTTTAAAGAACTGTGACTGTTTGGCCTGAGATATAAGATAGTACTGTAAGTTTTTTGTGTTGGGGATGAACATTCTGAGAGCATTTTTTTCCTTCCTTTGTAGATATGCGTCTTATGCAAGGAGATGAGATCTGCTTGAGGTATAAAGGAGACCTGGCTCCTTTATGGAAAGGAATTGGTCATGTTATCAAAGTTCCTGATAGTATCCTTTACTTAGTGAGCCTTCAGGAAGGCTTAATTGAGGGTTGAAATCTCTCTGAGAAATTGGTAAATGTGTAAAAAAGTAATTTTGAGTTGATTTTTAATTTGTCGTGGGGGGTTCTGCTAAAAAAACAAAATTGGGAAAAATAAAATTCAAATTTTTGCTATAGATTACTACTTAACGAGGTTCTACAGATTATGGTGATGAGATAGCCATTGAGTTGAGGAGCAGCGTTGGAGCACCCGTGGAAGTTACACATAACTTCCAAGTGGATTTTGTATGGAAGTCTACTTCATTTGACAGGTACTGAGAAAGCACTTTGAAACTTGGCGGGTGGTGGGTGCAGTTGGTGTAGATTTTTTTTTTACTCTCCCTTCAGTGGGAATTTTTGAGCAAGACACCATTTCATGACACTGGCAGCCAGAAATCTGATCACGCTGAGTGTTTTCAAGTTTGGGAACACAGCATCTGCTTCACAGAGCAACAACAGGCCTGACTTTTACTAGAAATGGAATTAATCTGAATGCCATCAAGCTGTCAGTTGAACACTGCTCCATCAGGGAGTGCTCTCTGGTTTTAGTTGGCCTTCCTAAACTTTGAATTGTTTTGGCTGAAATTTCATGGCATTTGAATTGGCAATGGGGCCAGTAAGCTTCAGGCATGTCTGTACTGCAAGTTTGTAAGGTAGCAGTTTGTTTATTATATTGAAAGATTTACAGAGTACAAATTTTCTTCAAATCCTCCACCTAAAAATACTACTGCAGATTCTGGCTGGTGTTTCCCTACAGGTATTTCTGGTTATAAGACTTTGTAGAGTTCACATGGGGAAAAACAAGATAGTGTCCTCAGTCTCATTTTTCTCTCTTAATTCTGTTAGTGTTCTACACTGCTCTCTTTTCCCAAGGAATATTTTAATTTGTGCCTGATGTCTGATTAACCTTTGCATAGGACACTTCGTGGATAGTTGTATTTGAGGTTATAATGATGATTTTTTTTCTGTCCTCCCCTCATTTTAGAATGCAGAGTGCTTTAAAAACATTTGCTGTGGATGAGACCTCAGTGTCCGGGTACATCTATCACAAACTCTTAGGTCACGAGGTAGAAGATGTAATTATTAAATGCCAGTTGCCAAAGCGCTTTACAGCACAAGGACTTCCTGATCTCAACCATTCTCAGGTAACATCATCTCCTTTCTACTACACGCAAAGAATATGATAAAAGATTTGTGAACAGAGGTTGAACACATTTGTAATTTCACACATTGAATGCTAAATAGCAGTAAAAAATGTTTTTATAGGTTTATGCTGTGAAGACTGTCCTGCAGCGTCCTCTGAGCCTTATTCAGGGTCCTCCTGGTACAGGAAAAACAGTGACATCAGCCACAATCGTCTATCATTTGGCTAGACAGGGCAATGGGTAAGGACTGTTCTCTCTATATCTTTATGTATGAGGTTACTTTATTAATGGTCAAGGAATCAATTTGGTATTAAAAAGTAAAATAATTTGTATCACAGAACTAAAAAAGCTTTCTAGAAACATATGTTTCTGGGAAGACTTGTGCTTATTTCAGAAAATATTCTTCCCTGGCGTGTTTCTAGGAGACACGTTGTAACGTGTTTTTATTACAAGTCTAGTGGAAAAAAGTTCACAGCTCATTGAGGCTTACTTTTTGCTTAATTTTTTTCAAGGCCTGTGTTGGTCTGTGCTCCGAGCAATATCGCTGTCGATCAGTTGACTGAGAAGATCCATCAAACCGGGCTGAAAGTGGTTCGCCTGTGTGCTAAAAGTCGCGAGGCAATTGACTCTCCTGTATCCTTCTTGGCATTGCATAACCAGATCAGGAACATGGACAGGTAAGAAATGGTTGAGGAGTGTTGGTGGAACAAAACCCAACTTCAGTGTTGTGGTGGACACAGTGGGTTAACTGTAATGGCAATGTGTAGGTGCTTGGTGTGATAACTTCCTTGGTTCTATGCATGTGTCAGTTTTGCAAATGAGTTCCACCATAATCCTACCAAGTTGGTAATCAGACTATAAAGCAAAATTCCTTTCTGTGCAGCATGCCAGAGCTTCAGAAACTGCAGCAGCTTAAGGATGAAACTGGAGAACTGTCATCTGCTGATGAGAAACGTTACCGTGCACTGAAACGAACGGCAGAGCGTGAATTACTCATGGTAAGGTCCTGCTGGTTCCAGCAGCCTCAGCAACTGCTTTCTGCCACTTGAGGCTTAGTTGCAGTTTGCTGGTGGAGGTCAGAGTTCAATTGAACTTCTGTGCGATTCCTGGAATGCTACTGGATACTTTTCCATGTAAAAATATTGTCTGTTGATACCCTACTTGGTTAATGCCAGTTGCATTTCTGTCTCAGAACGCAGATGTGATCTGTTGCACGTGCGTGGGAGCTGGGGATCCACGACTTGCAAAAATGCAGTTCCGCTCCATTCTGATTGATGAAAGCACCCAGGCTACTGAGCCCGAGTGCATGGTGCCTGTTGTCCTGGGAGCAAAACAGGTGGGAGCCATTGGACTTCCTCTATTTCTAAACTGTTTTCTTGAATGAAGTAGCATCAAGCAGTATTATCCATGGTGTAGGCATGTAGGGATACAAAATCCTTTCCTTTCATGAAAGACACTTCCATAATACAGATCTAAATGACTTTATTTTGTGTTAGTCCTGTTAGTTTTCTGTTTCTGTGACACAATCTTTGTGTAGAACATGTTGGTCCTGTTGGAACAGTGGAGACTGAATAAGACTTTACTCAATGATCAGCTGGCACTAAGACTTTGTAAGCCCTTGGTTAGATCTGAAGCTTATTACAAGTTGGACTGATTAGTTCCTTTTATAGTAGGATATTGCTGCTGTTACACAAAATAAAAACAGGTATCTACAATTTTTCTCTTCCACAGCTTATTCTTGTGGGTGACCACTGCCAGCTCGGCCCTGTTGTGATGTGTAAGAAGGCTGCAAAGGCTGGTCTGTCCCAGTCACTCTTCGAGAGGCTCGTGGTGCTGGGGATCCGCCCGATCCGCCTGCAGGTGCAGTATCGCATGCACCCTGCGCTCAGCGCCTTCCCCTCCAACATCTTCTACGAGGGCTCACTCCAGAATGGTGTTACTGCAGGTGAGCAGCAGTGGTACTTCTGCAAATTACTTCTTTCCATTCATTAAGGATCAAAGGAAGGAATCTTTAATCTAGATGAGGTTTTTTTAATACGCTCGCTTAAAAAGAAAATTGCCGCTGCGCTTAGTTTTGAGTCTTTAAGGTGCTTTGATGTGAAAACAAGTTAGGAAAGCAGCATTAACTTTTTTTACTTACTGTTTTTGTGCTCTTCAGCGGACCGTGTGAAAAAAGGATTTGACTTCCAGTGGCCACAGCCAGATAAGCCGATGTTTTTCTATGTTACACAAGGACAGGAAGAAATTGCCAGCTCGGGCACCTCTTACTTGAACAGGTAAAAAAATCCAATTTTTTGCTATAAACTTTTTTATAAAGTTTATAAAAACGCTATATATATATAGTTTATAAAACTTTACAAACTTATATAAAGTTTATAAAAAGCTATAAACTTTTTAAAAAATACGTTGTCCCAGTGTATCTCAAATGTAAGGGAGATTGTTAAATGAATCTGTTAATAATCCTGTGGCATCCTGTGGAGACAGTCGCAATTAATGAAGTCAAGGGAAAGTGCAGTCTACATTTCTCACTGCAAACCAAATATCTAGATAAATATACCTCTCTTTCTAGGACGGAAGCTGCCAATGTGGAGAAGATAACTACAAAGCTATTGAAAGCTGGTGCCAAACCAGATCAGATTGGCATTATTACTCCTTATGAAGGTCAACGATCCTATCTGGTGCAGTACATGCAGTTCAGTGGTTCCCTGCATACAAAGCTTTACCAGGTACAAAGTCATTGCACAAACAAGAATGCTTGGATGCAGAAGAGATAGAAAAGTCAAATATTGTGAAATTTCAGTGTTTTCAGTTTTAGCCTGGCTTCTTAGGCGTCAGTCTGTGTTTATTCTTCAGTAATTTTTGAGGTTTTTTAGTTGGTCGTGGTTAAAATAGATCAGGGAGAAGGGTTTAGGAGATACCAAATGTCAGCAAGTGCCAGGGG
The DNA here is from genome assembly GCA_013398125.1 of Aegotheles bennettii. Classification (NCBI taxonomy): domain Eukaryota; kingdom Metazoa; phylum Chordata; class Aves; order Caprimulgiformes; family Aegothelidae; genus Aegotheles; species Aegotheles bennettii. Next base: position 162,551 of record VZRW01003351.1, on the reverse strand, counting down.
AGCTGTTGGCTGGGTAAAGAGGAGAGCCCTGTTTAGGTCTCTGTTGAAAGGAAGGCTTCAGTGAGTCTATTCTCCGAGGACTCATTGAGGCACAGAAAGGAGAGGTCGTTAGAGCTTCAAATGTGGAAAACCTTCAGTCGTAGATAAAAGCATCAAGCCAAGAGACATGCAGGAAACCAAGCTCCATAAATTCTGATGGTTGTACTGTTTGCTTGGGAGTGTGTCCTCCCATCAGTGGAACTCCTCTAGCAAACACTAAGATTTGTTGCTACAAACAGGGCAGTTGTATGTTTATGGTCTGTTTTGCAATATTGAGAACTTGGTCAGTGTTTTCACTGAAGGAGAACTTGGTGGAAATACTTTCACTTCTGCCAGGAATGATCTGTCCCTCTGATTCAGGTTTCTTGGTAGCTGGGAGCAGCAGTGCTAATTTGGGGCTGCCTTATTACGAGGTTTTGGAATGCTCAGAAGTCTTTCTGGCGACAGACCCAGAAAAGGGATGCTTTTCCTTAGTGTAAATGCCAGTTTTGGGGGAATATGAGAACCATAAAGCAGCGAACATAAAAGTAATTTAATTTGTCCTAAACTGAGACTGACTGTTCTGCTTTAGAAAAACTATTTAGTGACCAATGGAATTACAAATCATTCGTCATTAAACAAATAACATTTTTGTCAAATGATGGGAACTGCTTGTGCACGGCCAATGCATTTTGTAATTCCTGCTGGTAGCATAACTGTTTTGCACTATGCTTCCGTGATTTACGTGTTTTCCTCTGTTTCAGGAAGTGGAAATTGCAAGTGTGGATGCCTTCCAGGGGCGAGAGAAGGACTTTATTATCCTTTCTTGTGTGAGGGCCAATGAACACCAAGGAATTGGGTTTCTGAATGACCCCAGGCGTCTGAATGTCGCTCTTACAAGAGCAAGGTGAAGTAAAATTGAACAAATTTTTATCTAGAGGCATAATTTGATGTGCTAAAGCATCGAAACAGTCTGACTAACAAAAGCTCTGCTTTGGAGGTAGCAGACCCATTCCCCACCCAGCTTAAGGGAGCCTTGAATGATTTCCACAGCTTAGAAGAGCAACGCCAGCCTAACCAGTGTAACCATTTAGCACCAGTAGGCTGTAAAAGCCTCCATGTCATTCCCCCTTGTTTGCAGGACAGAACTCTGCCCTTCATCTGCTTCTTTCTGCCTTCCGGAACCATTTTGTTACCATTTTTGCCTCTCTTAAAATTGATTTGGTTACTGAGAAGGGTAATGAGGAGTCGATGCTGTGTTGCTTGGCTTCCTTGGTTTTTGCAAGCTCTAAACCACGACAGTGGGGTTGGTTGGGTGCACGGAAGTGTTTGGCAAACCTGCAAAAGGAAGTTTGCTTGTGTTTATTGAGAAACTGGCTGCAGCAACCCCCTCTGAAGTGTTGTCATGCTGCAGAAATCATCTGCTGGAAACAAAACAGTTGCACCAGTGTCTCCTACACCTGCCATGGTGGGATTCTGCTAGGGGTGTGGATTTACTGCCAAAGAGATTGACTTTGAGGCTGTTCTGACATGAACATGGCTTTATTTTTAATCCAAGCTAATTTGTTTTTCGGTCTGCTGTTTGTTGTGCAGGTATGGAGTAATTATTGTTGGGAACCCAAAAGCGCTGTCCAAACAACCACTTTGGAATCACCTGCTGAATTACTACAAGGAGCAGAAGGTTCTGGTGGAAGGACCTCTGAATAACCTCCGGGAGAGCCTCATGCAGTTCAGCAAGCCCCGGAAACTGGTCAATACCATCAACCCAGTAAGTTGGCCTGTCCTGTCCTTCAGATGCCTGTGGTGTGAAGCAACTGGGGCTTAATTGATCAATTACAAACAAAGGGGATAAAGTCACCCACATAGCCTCACCCCCCCATAACTTTCCATTTCTGCTTCAGCTGTTCCCAAGTTGGGCACTCGTGGAAAAGCCTTTTTGGTGCTTTTTTTAATTGCTCTTCATTTACTGCAAAATTTTTAGATGGGGTTGACTTCTGAAGTGAATGAAACATAAAATAATCGGTGTAGAGATGGCAAGCTCGTTAGGCCTGTGTACTTAATAGCATTGTGCTTGAAAACATGCAGGTTGAGGATTATACTTAGTTCTTGAACATAAACAGTTGTTTTAAGGGATGGGGCAGCTTGTCAGCCATCACAAAAGGACAAGGGGTAGGAACAGAGCAAGGGAGAGTGCTATCATCAGCAACTCCAAGCAGACTGAAAATTCATCAGGTGTTCACAGAGAGGCTCCTGGAGGTTCTTTTTTCTTGTCATCATGTAGTTGGAATGATAATTGGATGTTTTCTGTGCATTAGAACGAGTTTGTTCCCTCAGCACTTGTAAAGTGTATCCTAGCTGTAGAGTTTAACTGGGTTTTATCCCGAAATTACTTACACTGCTGCAAGGTGAAGTTTGCTGTGCAAAGGCTTTGTCTAACTCCTGTCCTGCTTCCAGGGTGCCCGTTTTATGACTACTGCCATGTATGATGCACGTGAGGCTATTATCCCGGGATCTGTCTATGACCGGAGCAGCCAAGGTAAAGGAAGATATCAAAATTAACACCTCTATTGATTTATTTTTTTATTCCCCAGCTAGTCCTTGGGGTATGGCATCTTGGAGAGTCCAAACTTACAATATTTGAAGAGCCACTACAGAAAAATAGGGAATTTAAGTAAGGAATCAGGGATGGTGCTGTAGAAGAGTAACTCTGTAGGGATGAACACGTGTTGGGTGAGCCTCTGAAATTTTCAAGTGTGTGGAATAAATGGTGAACTAGAAATCCTGGTGGTTCTTGGCAGTGGTAGGCTTATCCTTTCAGCTTCTGGTTCTGATTTATCCTGCTCACAAGTCCTCCCGTTACTGTTAAAAGCAGGAATATGAATTGATTTTTTAAATATTTGGGATGTCTGAAATCGTTGTGGCTTCTCCTTCCCTCCCCAGGGCGCCCATCCAACATGTACTTCCAAACCCACGACCAGATCGGGATGATCAGCGCTGGCCCCAGCCACGTCACTGCCATGAACATTCCCATCCCTTTCAACCTTGTCATGCCACCAATGCCACCGCCGGGATATTTTGGCCAGGCGAACGGTCCGGCCGCAGGTACAGGGGGGAGATGGTACAAAGACCACATCTTAGGTCTTAAATGTTTTTTGCTACTCTTGCAGCACTGCTGGTGAGAGTAGATAATGATGTGCGGGGTACAAACACACAGCACTGGAGCTTCCAGTGTCCCTTGGCTGTGTCTGCTCTGGTGGTTCTGCCTTTTGGACACACAGAACGTGTCGCCTCTTGCGAGTGATCAAGTCTTTATAGGAATGGGTAATTCTCACATGTCTGTGTGTGTAAGACTTCTCACTGTTGGTTGGGCTCAACGCTTTTGCAGGACGTGGGGTGCCAAAAGGAAAGACTGGTCGTGGTGGGCGCCAGAAAAATCGTTTTGGGATTCCTGGAACTAGTCAGTCAAACCTTCCAAATAGTCAAGCGAGCCAAGACGTGGTGTCCCAGCCTTTCTCCCAGGGTCCACTGACTCAGGGGTATATCTCCATGAGTCAGCCATCACAGATGAGTCAGCCTGGGCTCTCCCAACCAGAATTATCACAGGTAAGCAGAGTTTGATGTACAGGGCACTCTTTTTTCCTGGGTTTTGTGTCAGTGATCTGTGTGCATGTGTCCTAGCACTGAGGAAAATGGAAACTAAAACCTTTTGCAATGACTCAGCCACAGCATTTCATGCTCCTCTCTAAGTACACTCAGATGTTTCAATCTTGGTGGAATGCTCCATGTGTAGACTTCAACTCGAGCCTTAGCTTTGAACTGCTTGCCTGTTCAGCAGCCCGCTGTCACAAACACCTTTGTATTTGTGGAAATTCTGCAGCAAAAAGTAGATTTTAAAAAAAAACCAAATCAAACCAAAACAACCAAACAACAAACCGGAAGGTTTCAGGTTTTAACTTTGGCTGCCCAGTGTTCTGCTCTGTTAACGGGAACACCCAAGCTTGATGATGAGTTGGAGGGTTAACACATGCTTTCATTTTCAGGACAGTTACCTTGGTGATGAGTTTAAATCTCAGATTGATGTGGCGCTGTCACAGGACTCTACTTACCAGGGTGAACGTGCATATCAACATGGCGGAGTGACGGGACTGTCACAGTATTAGAGTGTAAGGCACCCGAGGGTCACTCCTCTCCTCCTTAATCCCCCATTTAAGTTCATGAACACAACGTTTGCCTTAGGAGTGAAGTCCCTAACACAACTGTGGTTTTGCTTTCAGGTTGAGGAAGAAGAGCTAAGCTTGTGTGGAGCTTAGTTCATCAGCATTTTATTCTGGGTAATAAAAAAAATAAAATAAAATGGATACCTGTTTTCCACTGCTAAAACTGAAGCACCACTGTGTGAGAGCAACAGGAGAAAGAAACCAACCAACGGAGAGGAGAGAAAGAGAAAGGAGCGCGCGCGAGAGAGCCCACTGCTAGCTCACTGAGACAAGGAGACTGACCGGAGAGGAGAGAGAGCACCGAAGGACTGGCTGGCGCCTCTTGGGGAAGGCAACTCACCCTGAAATGAGTGGTCAGCTGAGTCCCTGCTCCCCCAGTCAAACATGCTCGAGAGAAGGGCCTTAAGCAGGTTTCACTTCATTCCATACTTCTCTTTGCGAGCAGGGCATTACTTTTCAGAGCAGATGGGGAGAGGAAAACCCTCATCTCAGAGTTGTTCTCGTTCTAAAGGGGTACTATATTTTAGCAGTAACTGTTTACATTTTAGAAGCAGAGTATCTGAGAGAGAGAGAGAGGGTTCCTGACTCAGTGACAGCAAGCCAAGCAGAAATCCAGCGGAACACAGCTGATGCTCAACTCTGAGATGCAGGTTTTGTTGTCCAACACTGGCTCTGAAATCCTAGTGTCATCGTGTCGCCCACATTCTGAACGGGTCTTTCGTGACAAGGTGGTTTTAAAGAGATTATTTCAAAGGAGCACTGAATTTTTAGAAGTTTGTCTCTGAATTCTTAGTGGTGGACCTGGGAGATCCTTGTTCTGAGAAGCTTACAAAAAAGTTTAAAACAAAACTAAATTAGAGCACCAACCTTGAGAACTTTCAGTGTGATTTAAAGTTGCAGCAATCAGCCTCTTCTTCCTACATTGGATAGCAGTTAGAGTGAAAGGAGCCTGCGCGCTCGAGCAGGAGGAGGGTTTCAAAGTGTTTTCTGTATGCTTTAATTGGCTACTGTCTGGACTCCACTCTGTGAAAAAACAAGCCTTTCTGTAAGATGAACTTTGCGCTTGAAAGGGGATGGGTTCCTGTGCCCTTCGGCCCTGGAGGGAAAGATGCTAACGGGCCTGCTTGACACTCCCTCAGATCTGGGGAAGAAGTAGTGGAAACTGGGGATTATATTGGTTTTGAAGTAAAGATTCTACAATGTTACTGAAGCAGGTTGGCAAAAAAAATGGACAAAGCAGGCAGGTTGGTGGAAGGTGGCCTCGGAGAGCTGGGTATAATTAGAGATAATGGGTTAGGCTTTCGTGGGGCTTCTTTGGTGATTAATGCAGAGAGCTGAAAGATTCAGGTGTTGAAAACCAAACCCGGAGCCTGTGTTTCAGGTAGTGGACATGGCTGTGCCATCGATGCTGGCTTGAGAGACGGCTGGAAGTCAGAACTGAGAGCAGCACTTAAGAGAAGCCATCCAATTTCAAAGTTGTACCCATGTCTTAACTAAGTCATATGGGAACACTGGGAGCATTTTATTTCTGTCTAAACCTTTTTAGAAACAGCGCAGAGAATTCAAAATTCCTACAGACCCATTTTTACCAGATCCCTAAATTAGACTAACCTCTACCTCCCAATTGGCACAGATCAGTAGAGCAATTCACCAACCAAGGGGTTTTTAAAGTTTGACTTGCATTAGCTTTATACTCAAAGGGCTCCAAGTGTTTCTAGTCTTTTTTTTGGGGGGGGGGGAACTCAAAATACCTCTCATATGAATGTACTTAAACAATGTAAAACCCACTCGCTGTAGCTGGGGGAAGCCCTTTCATTACTGTCCTTTCTGTAGATTGTTGACCCGCTTTCATAACTTGTATTTGCTGTAGTTTTTCAAGAGTGTCTCTCCCCCAGTGCGGACCTGGTGTAGCACACCCACAAACTGTGAGTAGCGTGCACATAAACATGGAACAGGTGTTCAGAATTCTCATTCAGTCCTGCAGTGAACGTTGTTCAAGAACTGCAAAAGAAACTTTCCAGAAATGAAAACCCATTCTTTTCTCATAATTAAAAAAAGAAAAAAAAGCCTCCAGAGTTTAGACTTCTAAAATGTGAAAGAATGGAGACACAGGCCACCTTCCTTCCTTGTAAGATGGACTGTTTTATTTATTAACACTGCCGAAGGGCTTTTTAATTTTTTTCCTTCTGTAGGCTGCGTAGTGGCATAGACTTTTCTGCTAGGTTTAAGCTGTAACCCTCTGTGCAATGCAATCCATTGAGTAATGTAGCCCCCTCCTCTGCCCTTACCCCCTTTATTTCACTGATGGGAATGCTTGCCTCTGCTTTGTGCTGTTTTTTTTCCTTTGTAGCAGTTACTCTGAGTTTTATAAATCCAGACATCAGTGCTAGCACGGTGTTACTCTTTTTTGATTTTGTCTCAGTTTGTTTTAAACCTGTTTGTCATCAATATTAATAAACAGCTCTTGCATTCAGCGTGGCCCCTCACTTTCAATGATGAAACCATGCAACGTTCATTAAAACTTAGTCTGATTGTATAAACTTCCAAGTTTATTACTACTTTTTCTTTTGTTTTAAACACAGACTCTAGTACAAAAGTGTGGTGTGTGCAGAGCGACGGGGTGAGCAAAGGAACTGTGAAAATGCTGTGAGTGCCCAACTCCTTCCCTCCTCCAGCTCCCTGGGGCTCAGTCCCAGCCCCACAGTTTGGGGCTGTGCCCATGCTGGGGTGAGCTGCAGGAGTTACTAAAGCCCAGTTCTGATCTCCTCCCTCCTGCTTCCCCTGCAGTAAACATGAAAATGGCTTTTACCTGGTCCAGGGGCTTTGAAGCTTCAGCCTGGCTCCTGGCAGGGGACCTGTGATCCCCAGGTGTGGCTTCAGGTCTTGTCTGGGCACCACCCCCTGTGTACAAACTCATTACAGCTACTCCAGGGCTGGCTCTGGCCATTGCTGTCACCCACCTCCCACCCAGGCGATGGGGTGACACAGGGTGACAGCCACTCTCCAGCAAGTTGGAGAAGCAGCCCAGGAGCCCTTCAGGCCTCATCTGCCACAGCACAGGTATGAAACACTAAAACTTCAGGGTTTTCTTGAGCCTACCCAGCTTAAATTTGGACAAAGTAGCTCCTGCTTGGTTTAGTAAGTCCTACTCACAGCCCTTAAACATTGAAGTGCTTGAAATGGGTTTCAGCAGTGCTCTTGTGGAGCTGCTGGAGCAAAGCTGGGCTGACCTGCCTGGCTGCCCTCTGCTGGTCCAGGGCACTGCCAGGAAACACATTTGGACATGGAAATGGGACCAAGCTACACCACACTACAGTACTTGGGCTGCTCCAGTCTTGGTTTTCTGCTACACAGCTCAGGGTGTCACCAACACCACCATCCCTGGGGCCAGGAAGGTGTTTCCTCTACAAACCCAACAGTGGTTAAACCTGCAGTGCTGCCCTTGGAGGGAAGAGGCACAGCTTAGCTCAGGAGTTTTTCATCAGAGCTTGAACAACAACACAACATCAGTACAAAACCAAAAAAGTAAAACAATCTATGGATGGTGTCAGGGTCATGTGTAAAAAAAAGCAAATTCAAGTCTAACTCAGAGTCCCTTTTCTGTCTGTCCCCCACCCAAAACAAAAAAGCAAAGGAAAAAACAAGGAAAGCCTCACCCAGCAATGAAAGCTCCAGCTGCCCTGGGAACACAAAGGCAGGAGAAGAGCAGCAACTCCTCTGTTGGTGCTCACCTGAGCTGGGGCACAGCCAGCTCCCTGCTGCACAGCACCGCTGGGGTTGGTGGCATTAAACACTGGGTAAGAGCACAGCCAGGCTGCTGCCCTGGGCTGGGCACCACAGGCAACAGAAACACCCCCCAAAAAAAAGCTAAACCAAAAAAAATAACCCTGAAACACACAACGGTGGTGCCTGAGGGCTCAGGGCTGCCCTCACCTGGTGCTCGGCTGCCACCTGGCTTCAGCCACAGGTCAGGTCCTGCAGCCACCGGTGGCACAGGGGACACAGGACACAGCCCCCTGCTGCTGTCACCCCTTTGCAAGTGAGGTGAATGAAATCCTGACTGAGCAGGCTGGGAGGGAATAAGATGCCACAGACCCCACCTCACCACCCTCTGCCCACCTCCACCCCCAGGCACCACCTGCTCCTGCTTTACTCTTTCTTTCCTCAGCCAAAACCATCTCTTCACACCACACCATCCCCTCGGGCTGGGGCCTCCAGGAGCTCCCTTTGGCCACCCAGCAGCTCCGTGCTACACCCAGCCCCTACCCCAAACCACCCCAACACCAGCTCCACCATAACAACGGCTCAGGGAAAAGGAACCCATGCTGTTCCAGGGGGGAAGGGATCCACTCACCTCCTCCCAGCACAGCCAAACCCGGCACTGGGGAACCACCAGCATCATCCCACCAACACAGCCATTCCTTTGTGCACCAGGGAAGCTGCAGCATTTGGCCAAAAAGCAGCAAAGCAGCAGCTCAGCTCAGCAGGAGCAGGGGCCAGGACTCACAGCCTGGTGCTGCCATCACCGGCAGGGAACAGAACAGACAAGGACCAGAGCTGGTCACAATCCCAGCATCACCTGCACCCAGCAGCACCAAGCCCCTCCAAATCACAGCTCAGCCACCATCCCCTTCACACCAGAGCTCCTCCACGGCTCCGAGGGGAGGAGAGGGCAGCCCAGGGGGGCCCTCCAGCCCTCACTGGGAAACCCCCTGACCACGAGAACTCCCCAAACACGGCACAGAGGGGGTTTAAGCACACTTGGGTTTATTCCATCAATGATCCAAGGCCTCAGCTGGGACCCATGGCCCCCCCTACCTGCAGCCACACTCATCCACCACCATGTCCTCGTAGTGCCGCAGCACCACGTTGTCACTGTTGTCGTAGTAGAGGATGGAGATGGGGGAGAGCCTGACGGGGACGCAGCAGGGCTGGGGGGTGCCCTCGGGGTCCAGCGAGTGCACCATGGTCTGGAGGATGGCGTGGTTGGTGCTGTTGAGCTCGGCTGTCAGGGGGAAGGGGCACTCGCCCAGGCAGTAGTTGGCCATGTAGCCCTGGGGGGCGATGATCCAGTTCTCCCAGCCCACGTCGCTGAAGCTGATGTAAAGGCGTCGGGGCTTGCAGAGGTTGCTCAGGGTGACAGGGGGGTGGTGAGCACTTCTCCTCCTCCTGGAAGCTTTGCACTGCTGCTGGCTGAGGGTCACCACCAGGAGGGAGGTGTCCAGGAAGGAGTGGATGCTGGTGCAGAGGTTCTGCAGCCCCCTGCTCGCTGGGGCTGAGGCACCATCACCACCGCTCACTGCGATCTCCAGGATCAAGCCCAGGTTCCTGCTGTGTGTTCTCCAGTCTTTTGCCACCCCGCTCAGGTTGAAGAGAAGAGACTTGTGCAGCTGGGCAAAGGATTGCTCCACCAGCAGCTTCCTGCTGGGCTCGTGGGAGGGCATCCCCCGGAGGGACATCTGGGAGCTTTGGTAGAGCCTCAGCTCAAAACCCTGCCCCTGGCTGGAGGTGTGGTAGGAGTTGTGGCTGAATTTGATCTCCAGCTGAGCCATCGTCAACTGCTCCTCCTCCTCCAGCACAGAGAGGTTGAAGTACAGACGCTTCTGCAGACACAGCAGCCTCTGGGGCTGCCCATTATGAATGAAGTGGCCTGACAAAGAAGGAGAAATAGAGGTGGTGGTGGTTGAACCCCATCACGCTGGGCAGGCTCAGCCTCCCAGGACTTCCATTTAAGCTCTTGGCTGCACAGCAAGAGGAAGATGAGGCTGACAGAGGAGGGCAGCCAAGCACGCCCACAGTCCTTGGATCAGGATGGTGAGGCTGCAGTGAAGGCTACCAGCCCGATGGCACAGCCTTCAGAAAGCTCTGGAGGTGCCAATGCCAGCCTGCAGCACTGGGACCCTACAGCCACCCCAGCACCACCTCCAGATGCCATCTCACATCTCGGGGCATTATTTTTCCCCAGCTGTAGGCATCTCCCCCTAGGATGGGGGGGTTGCTGTGGGTGCTGACGGAGGGGAGAGAAGGGCAAACAGCAGCAAGCTTTAGGAGCTGGCACACTGCCTGTCTGAGCCAGCCCAAGGTGTCCACTGGAAACCTGGGACCGCAGGAGAAGTGAGCTCTGTGGTGTCTTGACACTGACCTGAGAGTTCCCATGGAACTGAGAACGGCTCAGATGTGCCCTGTGGTCACCCAGAGGCACCAGGACAGGAAGGAGGAGGGGGGGATGCAGCCAAATGGCTGAGCACCCCCATCCCAGCCCAAAGCTGGGTGCTGGACTCTCTCACTGCGCCCACAGCCACGTTACCACCACCCAGGCAAGGAGTCATCTCCACCACCACGAGCCCAACAAGTTAAGCCAAGTCACCTGAATCAACCCAGCATCTCTGACTGCCTCAGGAGACTCCAGCACAGAGCCTGACACAGCTCTCCCCCCTCACTGCTGTCTACAACTCATTTGTAAACTGTAAATAATTATCTACAACATCCAGAGGGACCAGACTCTACACAGCAGTGATTTCTCCTGCAGACCAGTTCTGGCCACTGCCCTGTCCTCCCCCAACCTCTCCTACCTGCACCCAAGAGACAGAAAAGGAAGGGCTGGAGCAAAGTCTCCCAACCCAAAGAGCAGAGGGGCTTCCATCCAGGAGGCAGGACTCAAACCTCAGTGTTTCTGTACCTTGGTCTGCAAAGACACGGATGATGTTCCCAGGGACATTGAATTCCTCCACCCTGCAGGCATCTGCCAGGTCTTTGTTTGCAGAAGGCAGCATCTCTCTCTTCTGGAAGATCCTCCAGAGCACAGAGGGCACAGGAACGGGGGTTTTCGGGCTGGGCTTGGTGCTCAAACCCAAGGCTTTTAGCAATAAACTTTCCTGCAAACTCAACTCCATCCCCAGCACCAGGCTGAGGAGAGCCCAGGCCAGGCTGGCTCTGAAGCTGGGGAGAAGCCACATTGCTCTGCTCCCTTCCCAAAGACAAAGAGCAGCTGGAGCTGGGACCTGAGGAGAGGAGCCAGGGGGGTGTTGATTGCCTGATTGGAGCCTTTGATCTGGTTAGTGCTCAATTAGCACAGAGGGATTCCCAGGATTGGGCAGAGGGTGTGAATGGTCCCTCCAGGACCTGTTAACCCTTTGGTGCTGCGTGGAAGGAGAGCAGCTGCCCTCAGGGCTCCTACAGTCTCCCACATCTCCACACCATCTAGGTCCAACAGGAAAGCCCTTGGTGGCAGGACAGACCTTCCCCATCCAAAGCTGCCAACGAGTCCAACACTGCTCCCACCCACTGCCAACATCCCACCCAGACCCGAGGGCAGACACAGACCAGGGGCTCCTCTTGCTCCCTCCTCCCAGATCAGCTTTTTCTGGGTGCTCAGTCACAGCACCCAACACCTCTCTCAAGGCCATCAACCTCCAGCACCCCAAACCTTCACTCTTGCTTCAACAGCACAACATGGCCCTGCAGCCCCAGGGTCACCACAAGAAGCCACCAGCACCCACCCCGAGCCAGGCAGAGGGAGCCCAGTGTCCCCCAGTTCACACAGCCCCTTTCTGGCCACCTCCACACAGCCACAGCCCAATGTCACACACACACCAGCAGGTCACCCAGCTCCATGCCAGAGCCTGGCCTCAGTTTACCCCCACATGTAGGAGCTGCCCTCACCCCAGCTCAGCTCTGGCCCAGCAGAAAGAGCCCTGGGGTATCAGCTCCCTTTGCTCCCTGCAAATCCCACTTGAAAACCAAGGATCTGAAGCACTGAGGTGCCCCCCACCCCACCCCAAAAAAACCCCTGCGAGGAGATGGCGATCGAGATGTGACGGGTCCTGCCACAGCCCCAGAGAGTTTCCATCAACCCAAGCCACCTTCTGCCTCCTGTTCACCATGGAGAACAAGTCTGGAGTTGGCTCAACGCGACAGAGCAAGCAAGGAAAACCCCAACAATGAATCACCCTCTGGAATGAACGCCCTGGATCCCCCCCACTGCCTGCTGTGGAGGGAGCTGGGGGGTTTCAGCCCTGCAAGGGGCTGTGGAATCCCCAGGGCTTCCCCACAGACCCCCCCCAAAAAAAAGCTAAACCCCAGCCCGGGGACCCTGCCCAGCCCAGAGCCAGGGCTGCCCAGAAAACCACCACGGGGAGCAGGACCCATTTGTCCTTGAGCAAGCAGACATTGCTGGGGGAGAGGCCAGAGAGCCCTCGGCAGGGACTGGGACTGGCTTTTGGGGCAATGATCAGACTTAGGTAGGCAAATTTACCCAAATTAAATCTCCTGGAGCTCACCTGGTGGGATGGGATGCTGGAATAACACCCCAGAGCTGGGTTTCCAGGCAGAGCTGCTCACAGGAACCACGCTGTGCCTCCCCACACATGTGGGCAGCTCTGCAGCAGTGACCCCTCCTGAGGAGGGAGGCCCTGAGGTGACAGCATCACCTCCCAGACCCTGCTGGGCAGCTGAAGAAGAGCTGGTTTTGGGCTCCCCTCGCCCGGGATGGTGATGCCAATGAAGGAGAGGACATTTCCCTCCCCAGTTTGATGCTGGGTCAGGGGACCCTTCAACGCCGGGTTGGTGGAAGGGTCCAACAATAAAGACAGGGGACAGCACAAAGGGATGGAGAACAGCTGAGGGGTGGAGCGACAGAAGAAACACCAGGGGACCTAAAGCCAGCTCCAAATCCTACCTGGACCAGCAAAGCCACCACCAGTCTCCCAACTGAACCAGCACGGACTGGCCACAGAAAGCACACCAGCATCGGGTGAAGCCCGGTCACAGGCGAGCCCCAGGAGGGGCCTGATCCTGTCAGTGGCATCTCTTCCCCAGCTCCAGGCAGGGGATGAAGGGGGAGTGGGGATGAAGTTCTCCTTGTGCCTTTCATTCGCTGGGTTTGAGCGTCAGGTCCTGGGTCAGTCCCCAGAGTCAGCCAGGCTGGCCCGGTCCCACCACGCGTCCCCTAGAGCCGCTTGTCCTTAATGAGTCCATTCTTCAGGTGCACCCTGTGAAAGAGCAGAGCAGAGCTGAGGGTGAGCCCTGGTCTCCACACCACCTCTCCCTTCCCTGCTCTCACAAGTCACTGCTGGGGTCAGACCAGTCTCAACAGGCTCACGTGGACAGTTTGTCCCCAGCCAGATCTGCTCTGGGTGATCCAGCGTCCTACCAGGCTCTGTGCTCATGACATGAACCATAGAATCATTATGGTTGGAAAGGACCTCCAGGGTCATCAAGTCCAACCTTTATCCCATCATATTCCTAACCATTAGACCATCAGACCATGGCCTCAAGTGCCTCATCAACCCCTTTTTTGAACACCCCCAGGGACGGTGACTCCACCCCCTCCCTGGGCAGCCTTAACCAAAGAGCCAGTCCCCAGGGTGAGCAGGGGAAGGAAGGGGTGGGGGAGGATCCACAGAACAGAAAGGTGGATGGCCACACCACAACACCAAGGCATAGAGACACAAAGTCCCTCCTGATCCCTGCAGCGATGTCAAGGCATGCTGCTCGTTCATCTTCCAGCCCAGTGGTGACCCCTCTGACAGTGGCTCCAGGGCACTGGGAGGTTGCCACATCCCTCCCCCAGCCCATGGATGCTGTACATGTGTGGCATCCCCCCCACACCCACATACCCTTCTTTCAGAGCACTGGGCAGTTGGAGTCCAGCCTCTTTCTTCTTGGCCGTTGTGGTTTTCTTGGTGTCCTCCACGTCGTACTCACGCACGTCATTCACCTCTTGCATCTGCCCCATCAGCACCTTGGCCACAAACAGGACGATGTACTGTGGGGGAGAGACACCATCAGCCACAAACCCTGAGGCTCAGAGCTTGTTCCACCCAACCCACCCATGTCTGCTAAGTGGGACCTTCCTCCACTGTCCTCACCCCCAAGGAGGGCAGAGCAGATCCCTCCGGGATGGCCAAAGCCCTGGGATAGGGCTGCTGCTCTGCAGCATGGGACCTCCTGCAACCATCCTGAACTGATTTCATCCCCACAGAAGGATGAACCCGGGTGCTACCCTGCTCTGCTCAGGGTCAAGCCCTCCAATTCCACCATTTTCACCTCTTCCCCAAAGCTCCAGGCAATGCCAGAGCATTTACACCCACACCAAGTCCCAGCCTGCCCCAGCTTCCATTATCACTCCCACCCCACAGACCCCTGGGGTGCCAGACAGTCCGAATTCCAGCACTGAGAAGTCCCCTGGACACTGACACTGCTTTCCCTCCTCCCCTCCAAGTCTCCCAATGCCTCCTCCAGCCCCCCAGCTGCCCCCAGGGCAGGCAGGCAGCAGACGCCATGCAGGAGCAGCAGAGGAGGGAGAAGCCAGCGTAGGGGTTGCCGAGCTCCCCCTACTCACCAGAAACCAGTAGATGTTCATCAGAGTGAGGACAAGGAGCAGAGCATTGAAGAAGAAGTAGAAGGGGATATTAGGGACCGACTGGAGGCTGGAGTAGCAAGTGGCGTAGAGCACCTTGAGAGGGAACCAGTAGAGACGGAACCAGAACCTGCCAGGGCAGAGGGAGCAGGGTGGGTTTAATGGGAGAGGTGGGAGACCCAGCACAGCTTCCCCTGGCACCACCTCCTGCCTCTGGGCAGCCCTCGCCAGCTCCCCTCCACCCCACAAGTCCCTGCTCCTGGCATCTGGCTTCGGTTTCCAGGTCTGGCTCTGGACAGGACTTCCCACAGCCCCTGGGAAAGGGCAGCTATTGAAGGGAAAACACAATTTCTGTGGGCAGAAAAGGCTTGGCACCAGTGGCAGGGCAGTGAAGGGGCTCTTGGGGTAGAGAGGCAGGGCTGCACTGCAGATCATCTCAACTGGATGGCAGGCAGGGAAGGATTTCCCAGCCCTCTGCATCCCTGGTTTATCACTAAAAGCCTTCACTGCTCCGCTTCCCTTGGAATTGAGGGCTCTTGTTGCCATCCCTGCTTTTCAGAGCAACCCATGGAGAAGGAGGAAGGAGACAAAGGGACAAACGAGGAGTGACAACCTGCCAGTTACCCATCTCCCTCAGCTTTTTTTTCTTCCTGCCTTGCCCCAAGAGGAACAGTGAGGTTGGAATCTGGGACAGCCCCACGCCCCGTTTCCATCTTGCCAAAGTGCTTCTTGTTGCTAAAACCAAGCGAGTGGGAAAATGGAAACAGCTCCTCCTCCCCCGGGGTCATTTGTCATGCTGCAAGCGAGATTTCACAGGCACTTCTGTGGTGACAGACTGCAAAGTGACTACAGAAGGATTCCAAGCCCAGCATGGGGTCGGGCTCTGCGGGAACCTCTTCCCAAATGGATTTTGAAAGGGCTGGTTCCCATGCACACAAACTCAGCAGCACCCCGAGGCACAGGGGGGTTGCAAAAGCTGGTGAGGATGGTTGGAAGGGGGGATCAGGCAGACAAACTCACCAGCTGATGCTGAAGGTGAGGCAGCCAATGTTGGAGATCACTTCGTTGAGGCGATGGTAGACTCCTCCCCGGTGCTTGAAGTAGACGTTGAGCTTGGTGAATTCCAGCTGCACGTCATTGACGTCGTGCAGGAAGAGCACGAGGATGCCCACGTTGTGGTACCTGCAGGGAAAAGAGTAGGGAGGGAGTTGTGTGGAGCTGTGGGTTGATGTTAGCACCCATGGTCTGCCACGCCAGGAGCAGACAGGCTCCCTGAATAATCCAGACAACCAGACCTGGCACAGCACAGCATAGGAATGTGCTGCAGGGGGGGGTCTGGCACTGCACAATGACTTGTGAGCACTGGGATTGCATGGAGGCACAGGAGAAGCCACACCAAGCCAGGCAGCAGCCTCCTGCTACATGCCCATGAGATGCACGTGAGCACAGAAAAGCTGCCTCAGGCTGGCCTGGGCACACCAGCAGGGCAGTGGCACAGCCAGGGACCTCACCTGAAAGCGTAGGAGAAGGCGATGAGCGTCAGTGTGACCACGTGGTGGAGAAGCATGACCACGGAGTCCTTGCGCCACGTGTCCATGTAGGCAGTGGCATAGATGGAGTGCCCGTAGAAGCTGCACTGCAGCAGGTAGGCGATGGCGATGTCTGTGGGCACGTCCATGCCCTTCTTCCAGTCTGGAGTGGGACAGAGACACCCGGGTGAACCCAGAGGCAGGAGCACAGAGCTTCTGCCAGCAGCATGGAAACAGGAGTGCAGAGAGCAGGGAGCAAGCTCTTGGATGCTCCCCTCCAGATCCTGACAAGGAGGCGAAGGCTGGAAGAGAACCTAGGTGTCCTGGCTCCCAACCTCTGCCTTCGGCATTAGACCCACTCCCTCTCCTAGATCTAAGGGAGAAATCTTGGTTTACTTCTCTCCTGATTTAACTTCTCAATCCCCACTGCAGTGGGCACATCCCAGGCCCTTCCATCTGCAATAGCCACTAGGTGACTCTCTGTAACCAGATGAAGGCAGGCAGCCTGGCATGCCCCTTCTGTACCCACAGCATCACAGAAAAGGCAATTTAGGGGTTCAGTCTTCTCCTTTGCTCACCCCAACTCCCATTCCCTTGTTCAACACAGATGTCCCATGAACCTGGACATGCTGATCCATACCAACGTCTCCCTGGTTCTCACTTACCATAAAACACGGATGGTGGGTCATGGAAGAAGGGGTAGTCGGTGAAGAAGAGCAGGTAGATGCCATACGACCAGGATAACGTGTAGAAAAGCAGCTTCCAGGCACTCTCAGGCATCTTGGCAGCATCTTTTGGCTGCAAGTTGCACCACTCCCCAAAGGGCTGCAAGGAGAGCAGAGAAACATCATCCCATGGGGCAAAGAGACCTGGGGAGCTCAGGAGATCTCCAAGAGACTCCAGCACTGCGTGCTCCATGCACCACCCGACAGGGCAAAACCAGGGGCACGAACCCCGCTTTTCTGGCCACCTTTACAGCACAGATAAGGAGGTGAAGGAGGCTCTAGGGAGCCTGGAGCAGGAAAAGCATGAGGCCAGAGATCCTTCTGCTCAGCCACAGTGGCAAGCTGCAGCAGCAGGAGCCCCATGGAGTGGGCACCGCTCCATCACCCGCGCTGCAGGAGCAGGGTTGACCACAGCTGCTACAGAACAGAGTCAATAGCTTGATGAAATCAAACCCAAGTCCTATCTGCACCAGGAAACCCAGAAGAGGAAGCTGTACCAACATTATCCTGCTCATACAGGCTCTGCAGCACTGCCAGCTCCCAGAAAGGAGCCTTGCAATGGAGTAGAGTCCTCCACGCAGCCCCAGCCAGCACGGCACAAGGCTCCCAGGATGAGCAACCAGCACCAGAGGGGACCAGGTCTGCAGGGAACGGGTCAGTAAAGGCTGGGGCACCAGGTCCTCTTGCTCTCTCCCCCCTACCCATGCTCACCCACATTCCCAGCAGCTTCTCCAGCTGACCAGAGCTGAAACACTGCTGTTTTTCCCCCCCCTCTGTGGCTTGCAGCACTCCACTAGTCGGGCCCCAGAAACAGGAAGCAAAGCCTCCTGAGATACAGCCAAGGTGAGGGGAGGACGAGCAGCTCCACAGGCAGCTCATGCTAACCAGGATGGGACTTCCCCACACTCCAAGCACCATTGAGCTTGTGCTCTGTCACCAGGCCACTGAGGCCAGGGACAACTGGGAAGCCACAGCAAAAGCAGAGCCTTGGCATTGAACAGCTTCAGCCCCCCAGGAGGAGCAGCTGATGTCCCCTTCATCTCAGAGCACGCCCGGGACAGCGAGCGATGCTGAGCATGCCCTCAGCTCAGCCACAGCTCCAGGCATGGATGTTTTCCCTCCGTGGCAGCTGAGCAACACCAGGCACTGCTTCTGCTTCTCATCACAGGGGTGACAGAGCCCTATCAGCCCGGCCAAGCTCGGCAGCCCCTGGCTGCAGGGGAGTGTCCAGAGGGAACCATCACTCTCCGAACCACAGATAACACCCGGAGCCCCCCCAGCTGAGAGCTCCCCAGGGAGAGGCCAGATAAGCTTGAGATGAAAACTAAATGCCTGCAAAGTAACTGTACCCTGCCCCAGGTCAGCACTTTCTGCAGCCCGAGCTCAGTTCCTCGATGCTCAAAGGCTATATTAAGGCCTCAGCTGTCCCCAGGCAGTGCCTGGTCTGGCTTTTAGCCCCTCTCTGCATCAGATTTTCAAAGGATTCCACTCCAAGCATTGTCCCGGCCTGAAAGTGCTTTGTTCCAAGCTCTGAATTTCCCAGCACTGGTCAGACCTGGAAGCACCAGCCCCATGAAGCTCTGCCAAGTTGTCCGTATCCCCCCCAGCTAGAGAGACTCCAGCTTCCCCAGTGCATCTCCCATTCAGAGCACGGTTATCCTCATTGAGCCCAGGAGCATGCCACTGCCAAGGCTTCTTCCAACAGGAGCCACAGCAGGAAAAAGAGGAGGAAGCTTGAAGGGTGAATAAATAATGCAGAGACAGAAAGTCCTGAGCCCAGAAAACATGAATTATTTGTGTCTCCATAGAGGGAGCATAGAAGCAGCTCAGATGTGGGGACAGTTCACCACAACAGCAAAGCTGCAAAGCCCCTGCCCTCCTCAGCTGGGGCTGAATTCAGGATGCCGAGCTCAGCCCCAAATCCCTGTTGCAGCCTTGCTGCCCATCACCAGCCAAGTCATTTCCCCACTACCCTGCACCCCAGCTCCCTGCTGCAAAGGGGGAAGAACACCACGTTTCTACCCCAGATAGGCAGAGCCCAATTGCCACCTTTAGCCAGATGAACCATCCACTGCAGGGAGGGCAGCAGCTCCCAGGCTGGAGCAAAAGCAAGATGCAGGGAAGGGCCACCCCACCCCAGATTGTGGTGGCCACTGCTCAGCCCTCACTGCATAGATGGTTAAGGACAAGTCCTGGAGAGAGCCCCCCTCCTCCCTTCAATAGCCACAGGGCATCCCAGGCTGTACCCTGAGCACTACAGAAATGGGAGCTGGCTCTGGAAGGACCAGAGGAGAACCAGCATCACATTGAAGGGACAACTTAACACCCCTGGGGAGGCCCCACCAAAACCTGGACCGCTCTCACAAGCACAGCACAGCCCACGCCGTGCAGGAGGTGAATCTGCCCTCTCCCCCAGGGTGGGAGATGCACAAGGTGAGGGATGTCCTCCTGCTCCCCAGCTGCCGTTCCCATGGCAATGATGCAGAGATGCCTGTTGCTAAGGGTGACGGGTGCTGCGGTGGGAACAGCGGATCTGGCTCCGGCTGAAAGAGCCCAAGGCTCTTGGCAAGTGATGTAATGGGGCTTTGCTTAAAGGGCAACCGGCTCTTCCTCCCTCCTCCTCCTCACCCCCACACAAACCTCCACAGGCACCTTCTGATTCACTCGTAACATCACCCGGTCTGAGGACGTGACTGTTCCCACACAGCATCGCTCAGCACAACCTGGGGGCTGGGGGAAGGGAAGGAGCCAGGCACTGGGGGAGAGCGTGCTGAGAGAGCTGGAAGGAGAAACCCAATGGAAACTGTCACTGCCCACAGCTCTGCTGAAGTGTCAAAAAATACTCGTAGCAAAAAAGCAAACACATGCTCTCTCCCTTTTTGCAGCCTCCAGCACTAGAGGAGAGCAGCCAGGCCCCTTAAATCCACAACCAGCAGGACACGAATCCCTCCAGCAACCTGCCAGGCCTGCAGTGGTGCCTTATGAATTGAGGTTTGTTACAGAGGAATTGTCTCCCCCCACCACCCCCATTGCCTCTGCCACCCCCCAGCCTGGAGACGAGGGCTCGGCTGTGCCGCGTCTGGCTCCTGGGCACAACGAGTTCCCAGAGGAACACAAAGGCACGGCTGGCACGGAGCATCCTCAGCCCAGGGAACTGGCAGCTTTACATCAGCTTTTACTCAATGCAGATAATGATGAGCAAGCAGAGCTCCAATTCAAAACCTGGCCACAACCAACAGCTCCTGCCCTTCCTCGGCAGTGGCACAGCTCCTGCAGCCCCATGTGCTGCTTCCCAGAGCTCCATGGCACCCTTCCATCCCAAGGGACTCTGTCCCCTCCATACCCAGCCTGGACACTGCTCCCAGAC
The DNA here is from genome assembly GCA_013398125.1 of Aegotheles bennettii. Taxonomy (NCBI): domain Eukaryota; kingdom Metazoa; phylum Chordata; class Aves; order Caprimulgiformes; family Aegothelidae; genus Aegotheles; species Aegotheles bennettii. The sequence goes on along the minus strand of VZRW01003351.1, from coordinate 142,335 downwards.
CAGCTGCCACCCCCTGCCACCTCGGGGACAGGGCACAGAGTCTGCAGAGGGAAAGACCCAGTAAAATGTTGCTGTTCCCTAAACCTGAAGAAAGGAGCCTCCTGGAGCCTGCGGACCCAAAGGGAGGGGAATGAACTGAGCACAAAGATCCCCACGGCAGGCAGCGAGCTGCTCCGTGCCTCAGTTTCTCTGCTCACACAGCAGTTGAGACCCTGGGAAGCTGTGTCAGGCTCTGGCCAACACTTCCCAGATAAACACGTGGAAAAAGGCACTACGACAATAGCAACCAGCCAACAGATGTTATTTCTTCCTCGGTTCCTCCACAAGCAGTAAAATTCACCCCTAAGAGAGAAAAGCAATAGAAAATCCTCTTTAAAGACAAGACACAGGCACCCACAGGGTGCTGCGGGGGCTGAGTAACCTCCTCCTCCTGCCTGGCTGCTGACACAGCGCACGGGGAAAGCAGCCCCCACGCCCAGCTCTGCTCCCCGGGGTGGGGAGAAGAAAAGGCCCATTGTTGTGGCTTTTCCCCCCTCGAGTTTCCAGGGTTTGTGCTTCAAACCAGGCAGGGCAGAGCAGGATGAGCTGGGCAGACAGCAGTGCAGAGCCTTCTCCATCCCCTGGGCTCAGCTGGTGTCCTCTGCTCTCAGCAGAGGTGGTGGGAATTCAGGACATTGATAATTCCCCCCCTGCCTCAAGTCACACACTCAGTGCTGGGGCTTGGAAAAACCAGCCTTGACACCACCATAGGGTGGAAAAAAGTTGCATAAATCACCAAAAGAGGTAATAGGAACCCTTGCTTTCCAGCTCCACATCCTTCCCGGGGCTATCCTGTATCACCCACCTAGAATTGGCTTTCCAGAGCACATTTTCCAATTCACACAACACTTTTCCTTACAGAGGACACTGCAATTTTGACACCACCAAGACAGCGAGCTGACCAGTGCCAAAAATGGAAACCATTTACTGACTGCAGTGAACAGGCAGACAGCACTCAGGATAGAGGTGATACCTGATGAACATCGCCAGCTCGGAGGCAAATTTATCCAGAACAGATGTTGCTCACTCAGGGATTACACTCAGCTGACTTTGGAGGCTTCAGCTCCCAGCAGCAAAGATGCCCCAGGGTGGTTTAGGGCTGGCAATGTCTGCCTTGACTCACCACAGCCATTCTGGAGCACCTCTGTGTGTGAATCCAGGTGTGCTTTTGGTTTTATCTATTCAAGTTCACAGCACTGCTCAAGACCTGCCCGGGAAAGGAGACAGCCAGCACGGGCTTGCTGGGCTCCAGGCACTGAGCCTTTCCCAAGAGGAGTTGCCTGGTCCTATTCCAACGGCACTTGGCCTCGGCACTGCTGGGCTCAGCTGCCCTCCAGGATGTGTAACTAATGCAGAGATGCTCAGGTTGCTGCTTTTTAATCAAACTCCTCAGAGCCTGGCTGCAGCTGCTCTCCACACAGGGGACACCCCAAGGACAGGAGCTTGCAGAGACTGGTGGAGCCCAGACACCAACTGCAGCAGCAGGGCAGGGGCACACAAACCCAGGAGGCTTCCAAGGATGGGAACACTTGCCTAGAACCAGCTTGGTCTTCATTTCTGAAGCTGGTCTGCAGCTCCAGCGAGCTCGTACAACCAGACGTGCCCCAGGTATCACTCAAGTTTGTGCACTCAGAAGTCAACGTGACCAAGCAGAGACTCTCAGGCCAGACCCCAGAGAGGAAGGACACATCTTCCAGCCCTGTGCAGGGATGTCTGTCCATGCCCCCAGTGCAGCAATGTCCATGCCCCCAGTACAGCTGACTTTGGAGGTCTTTCCCTACCCAGTAATCCACATTTGCTCAGCTAACCAGGATCTCTCCCACACCAAAACAACTCCTTTCCATATTTGCACCAAGGGAGGATTCTCTGAAGAGACAACAGGCCAAAAATTATCTTTGCACTAAGGACAATAGAAAAACCACGTCCAACACAGACGCAGTGACCCAGCCATGGCTCGAATCCCAACCAAACCCCTCCTGCCACAGGCACAACCTTCTTCAACCCAAGGGTGAGACCTTTTGTGACAGAGATGTCACAGGGTAAATGCTGCTGTGGTTCTCATAGAGAATGAGGAGACAACCTCCCCTTCTCTCCATCCCACTGACAACAACGGGGTCACGCAGAGAGCACAGGAAGAGGCACAGGGCCTTAACCCACTCGTTTCTCCGAGGAGCGGTCACAGCCAGAGCTCACCAAGGTGCACGTTGCACTCCAAGCTTCAAGGCCTTGTGGTAAGAGTCACTTCCTCTTCAGACACAGAGACTCGCAAGCCAAGCAGCAAGATTTATCATTTATAAATAACACGCAGGAAGGTGGCGTTCTCCAGGCACCGAGTGGATTCATTTTTATAACCGTGAGTGTTTCAGTTCTTGCAGGGAGCACGAAGACACTCAAAATGAGGAAGGATGCTCTTTGAGTCTGCACTGGGAAGCAAAGCATCCTGAGCACAGGATTTTCCTCCCAGGGTCAGACAGGAGGTCTTCTCTTCTCCCTGACCTTCCCTTCTGAACAACCCCACTGCCTGCACAGGGGCCGTGTGATACCAACTGGTTTCTGAAATACTGAAATATTGAGAGAAGAGCCACAACCCCCAGCTTTGCCTTTAGCAAGCCTGGCAGAATAAGCAGAGGAAAACTTCAGACCCTTTAAAAACATAGAGAGGGTTGTCTCTCCCTACTGCTGCCCTGGGAGAAAACTGATGCCATCACAACTTTGCTCAGCATCTCAGTGTGACATGCAGATGGAGCCACAAGAACCGGCCCCAATCACCCCCCCACACTCTTCTGCAGTTACAAGTGTGACCCATTTCTCTGAGGGAATGATCCCTCGGCACTCGGACGAGCTGCCAAGCATCCTCTGAAGGCACCGAGCAGACTCCACAGCACCAAGGGCTTTTTTTTATCCATGCTCAGATCACCTCTGGCTCTGTAAAGGTGAGCCTCACACAAGGAGAAACTGGAGCACAAAGGGAATCACCTCCAATTTGTTATGACAGACCTAGGGTTACCTCCAACCTCATCCAACCCAGCACTCCCAGGCGCTGTACGCTGCCCATCAGCAGCCACAGGCAGACAGGGGTGCAGGTGACACAGAGAAATTCAGTGCTATGTAAAAACCCAGTGTGTTACCTTGCCCACGGGCCACTCCAGCAGCTGCAAATGACTCCAGATGACTCAGACTGGAACCTTGCACAAGGTCAAGATCCACCTCATGCTACCGGATAAGCAAAGACAGCTCTGAACAGCAAAGGAAGAGCCACTTTAAAGGCAGGCTGGGCAGCAGGCAGAGCAGCAGTAAGTCCTGAGAGCCTAATTAGCTAATTACAGGATGCAAAGTAGCTGCCTTCAATCTGCGCAGCACCCTCTGAAGGGAGCTCACCCAGGGAACTGGGCCTGTCCCACCACACCTGCTCTTGCAGCTCCTCAAGACCTCGTGCCACCATACACATGGGTGGGGGAGAAAAAGGTCATCTCTGCACGCCCGAGAGCCGAGGACCATCCCCCTGACCCAAAACACTGCTGCTCTCTTGCTGCTGCCTTCCAAGGCCAGGGCGGTCGCTTTGCTCAGCGTCTCTCTAGGAAAGCAGCACGGAAGAAATCGCTGGGACAGAGCCATCAGGAGGAGAGGGGAGGTCTCATTTTGTTCCGTGAGCTTTTCACAGCCAGAAATGAAACAGAGCCATGCTCCTCTCCCAGGCACACCTTGCTCATCCTGTCCCTTAGGGAGCATTGGACAAACCAGGAGGGGACAGCAGCCCGCAAACCCGCCGGGGGCCGTGCAGGTGGGATGCTCTCATCCATCCCCGCATCCCCACGCTGGGAATAAGGTCAGCCCAGCACTGCAGCACAGCAGCTCGCCCCACGCCATCCTCCACCGCCATCCTCCACCGCGGGGAAGTGGGCAAGGACATTTTTCATGGAAACCAGGGGGGGACACACGCAGAAACGTGATCCTATCCTGCCCCTGCGTGAGAAACAACCTGGCCCCCCATGGAAGAAATAACACCCACCCACCCCCCCCGCAGCAGAAAATGCAGCCAAGGGAACTGGGGAGGGGGGTGAGGGATGCTCGGTCCTCCAGGATGCAGCCCCAGGGGA
>VZRW01003351.1:67230-129390 GCA_013398125.1 Aegotheles bennettii | reverse complement strand
TGGGCGGCCTGGGTGAGCCGGAGCCTCTGCTGTGCCTGGGGCGGTCGGGCTGGGAGCGAGGAGGGAGCAGAGCCCGGGGAGGTTCTTTCCCCACATGATTTGTTTCCTTCACGCTGAGGAGCTGTTCCCCAGGGCCGGGGGGGCAGTGGGAATAAGGAGGGGGGCATTTCCCAGCTTCATGGACCAAGCAGTTTTGGGATCTGTGCTGGGGATCTGTAACTGGGCCCTGTGGTTCTTTGGGATCCGTAACTGGGCCCTGTGGTTCTTTGGGATCCGTAACTGGGCCCTGGGGTTCTTTGGGATCCGTAACTGGGCCCTGGGGTTCTTTGGGATCCGTAACTGGGCCCTGTGGTTCTCCACACAGACATGGTGGCCCAGGCCCTGGAGCTCTCCCGCAAGCCCCACGTTGTCATCGCCACGCCGGGCCGCCTGGCCGACCACCTCCGCAGCTCCAACACTTTCAGCCTTAAAAAGCTCAAGTTCTTGGTGAGGCAGCTTTCCCTTCTCCTCTAACTCCTGTCACAGCCGTGGTGCTGCCAGGGTGCACAGTGGTGACCCCGTGTCTTGCCCAGGTGTTGGATGAAGCTGACCGGCTGCTGGAGCAGGGCTGTGCTGACTTCACTGGTGACCTGGAGGTGATTCTGGAGGCGGTGCCGGCGCGCAGGCAGACGCTGCTGTTCAGCGCCACGCTGACCGACACGCTGAAGGAGCTGAAGAGCCTGGCTGCGAACAGACCCTTCTTCTGGGAGGCTGTATCCGAGTAAGGCTTCACCCGCTCTGCTGAGGAGACAAAGAACCCTGTTTTCCTCTCTGTTATCTCATCTCCTGACTGTTCTTCCTCTCCCTTGTGTTCCCTTGCTCTGCCAGGGTGCGCACGGTGGATGAGCTGGACCAGCGCTATCTGCTCGTGCCTGAAGCCATCAAGGATGCGTACCTCGTCCATTTAATCCAGACCTTCCAGGACGAGCACCAGGACTGGTCTGTTATTATCTTCACCAAAACCTGCAAGTGAGTGGTGTTGTTCCTCCTGATCAGTGATTTTTATGTTTCCAAATTCCCGCTGTGTCGGGTGTTGGGTGGGACAGCATTTGCTCCCTTGGTCTGTTCTGAATTTGGCAGAGAAGCAGCTTCTCCTTTGTGTGGTCTCAGGAGTGAGTGGCTGTGGGGTGGGTGTCCCATTCCCTGCCTCTCTCACAGCACTTTGGTAACGATCTGCATCATGGGGATTGTGGTGTGGGGGCTTCTCAGGGACCCCAGCTCTGATCCATCAGCTTTCATTTCCCTCTTCTATTCTGATTTTTATTCTTTTTTTCCTTCAAGGGACTGCCAGGTCTTGAACATGATGCTTAGGAAATACAGATTTCCTTCTGTAGCTCTACATTCCATGATGAAACAGGTGAGGTTTGGATGGATCTGGGAGCTGGATGTCCAAGTCCTGCAGCTCCTCTGGATCACTGTGTCCCTCACACAGATTTCTCTCTTTGCAGCGGCAACGATTTGCAGCTTTAGCAAAGTTCAAGTCCAGCATCTTTAAGATCCTCATTGCCACTGATGTTGCTGCCAGGTAAGGGACAAACACTGTCTCTGTTGCCAAACTGCTTTTTTAGCATTAGAACCAGTGTGGGGATCAGGCTGGGTTTAGCAAGAGGAGGGCTAAATTCCCCAGTTTGGGAGGACGGGCTCATTGTGTTGTAGAACATCCCTGAGCTGTGTTTTGGAGCTCACTGGTGTGGGATGTAGCTCTGATCCTGGCTACTTTTGCTGCAGTGGGGGTGTGTGTGTGTTCTAGCAGAGTGGTTTCTATGGGGCTGAGCTCTCTGGGTCTAGGAGGGGACAGCACGCTGCAGTTCATGACTGCTGGAGTCGTGAGAGGAGAGTTGGTCCTAGAATCGGACAGATGTTGTTCATGAGAAACCACGAGCAGGAACTTAAACTGCATCTGTTAATTAACACAGCGTTTCTCAGCTTATTTTCTCTTTCCCTGCATCCCAGGGGTTTGGACATTCCCACGGTACAAGTTGTCATCAATCACAACACTCCTGGCCTGCCGAAAATCTACATTCACCGTGTTGGCCGGACAGCCCGCGCGGGTGAGCTGGGAAAACCCTCTGCTGGCTAAAACTGGGATCCCAGTGCTGGGGCTGAGCCCTGGCTGGGTGTGAGGAGGCTCCACAGAAGCTGCAGTGCAGTCTTTCCAGTCAGCACCAGATCTGCTCAGATCACCTCAGATAACACAAAACCTTCAGATGGCAACGATGGCTCGCCCTGACCTGTGTCTGATCTGCACCAATCATGAACTGATTTTTCAGAGCAAATAAAGACCCCTCTGAGCACCCCATCACCATGGGATTTGGCATGGGTTAGGCTTCACCTCCCTGTGCTTGTCACGACTCATCTGTCGCTGTGTTTTCATTTCCAGGTCGGAAAGGAATAGCCATTACACTGGTGACTCAGTATGACATCCACCTCGTGCACGCTATCGAGGAGGAGATCAGTAAGTAGAGCAGCAGTAACGCTGCTGAAGTATGGGATAATCTGTGTTCCTGTGTGCTGGTGTGGTACACACAGCCCTGATTTCATCAGTGCAGGACATTTCATCCAGAACATCAGCATAAAAATACACCAGCATACAAATGGTTTCTCTTCCCCATGTGGCCAAGGCTTGGGAAAGAGCAGGAGCACTTGAGTCTCCACCTTGGTTCTGCTCTTGACTGTGCCAGGCACAAGCGTGTTTGCCTTCCTGCTGTCCCCAGTGGATGAGAAACAGCGTGTTCAACTCTGTCACCTTTTTTATTAAGGCAGCCAGCTTCTCCCTGACTGCCTTGCTGCTGTGTGTGCTGCTGTGGGCAAAGAGAACAGGGTGCTTTGCATAGATTGAGACTTGATATATTTTTTAGGATGTAGGCCTAATAAATGCATCATCTTGTGCGATGAGGAACCCTAGGCAGAGAGAAGGATTTCATCCTGTGTTGTAGTGAAGAAGTCAGAGTGATCACAATTCACTGATGCTCAGTGGAACTGTTGGGTTTTTTGCTAGTTGAGAATCAGCCCCTGGGGTTTGTAACCAACCATGGTGTGTAAATGTCTCGCCCTGATGTAGAAATGAAACTGAAGGAATTCTCTGTGGAGGAGCGGCCCGTGCTTGACATCCTCACCCAAGTGAACGTCACCAGGAGGGAATGTGAAATCGTGAGTGTGCAAACGTGAAGCCCCTTTGTTCACTGGAGATCCTGGGCAGCCAAGTGTACCCAGGAGATCCGTTGCAGCCTATCGTGCAGCTCTGGATACACAGCTTTGCCCTTGAGTGCATAAATAAGAATTTTTGTTCCTTTTTCTAGCAGAAGCACACAGACCTGTGTGGGGGGAGTGTCGTTTCAGTTATCTTCCCTAGGTTTGCTCTATTATTGCACATCTTTGCAGCATTTTTATGCTGCTGAGTGTTGAGGCTGGTACTCTGGGGGCAAGGTCTTCAGGCTGCCAGATGTGTGCACACTGGTGAGGCTCTGCTGTCCCTTCAGAGCTGCACTGCTTCTCCCCATGTCAGACTCTGTGCTCGGTTACCAACAGCCCTGATGTATTTTTGCTTTGACAGGAACTGGAGGGAATGGATTTTGATGAGAAGAAAGAAATAAATAAGCGGAAACAAATGATCCTTGAGGGGAAGGTGAGAGTTGCTGCCATCTAAACTACTTTGATCAGTAGCTGGTGTAATGCCATCGGTGTGGAAAAGGACTGGCAGTTCCCTCCCTGCTGTGGTGTGTCTGCCTCACGCCCCTGCAGGGTGGTGAAGTTTTATCTTATAAGGTGACTGATGTTAAAGTGTGTTGGAGTAGGGTGTTGGAGTAGGGTCTGACTTTGCAGCCTACTCGGTCACGGGCTAGAAAGCAGCGAGGGCATCTAGGAAAGGTGAAGGGGCTGGCACCATCCCTAGGTGTGTCACTAGTGTCCTGGCATTTGCCATTGCAGGATCCAGATCTGGAGGCAAAAAGGAAGGCAGAGCTAGCCAAGATCAGGAAGAAAAACAAGCAATGCTGTGAGAAGGTCAAGCAGATGCTGCAGAAGGAAAAGCAACTGCAACTGAAGAGGAAACTGCAGAAGAAGATGGAGAGGCGGAAGAAACTGGCTGCTAAGGAAGAGAGCTAACATCCTTGGCTTGGCTCAGCCTGCCCTGACATTGCTGCTGCTTTGGGAATACTGGGATTTAATGTGGACACTTACCCCCTGAAATCAGTGTTGGAGACTATGAGGAACATGGGTGGGGGAAAGGGACACTTGGATAATCCATCCTGGTTATTTTTCCTTCCTGCACAACGGTGCTGGCTTGAGCTGACCCTGGCAGGCTGGACCAGTCTCCTGGAAGAGTGTCTCTGAAGAGCACGTGTCCCTCCTCCAGCAAAGGAGAGGCCAGACCTGAATTCTTAGTGACATAAAGGGAAATAAAGCTCCTTTCTCTCTCCCCCTTCATTCAGTCATTGCTCTTTCCCTTTCAAGGGCTGGTGGTTGTCACTCACACTTATTTATATCAACAGATTCTCCCCTGAGCCAGAGTCTAAAAATACAGTGACAAAATGAGCACAGCCCCTCTCTGTGCCATAGCCTGGAGTTTTCAGAGAGGAAAATTCCTGGAACATGGGGGAGGTTGTATTGTGTAGCTGGGCCTGGGGTTGCCTTGGGATAATTCTGCTTTATACATTGAAGCAGTATTCTGGTCTGCCATTGTCTGCCTTGGCTCAGACTCCAGCACTGGGCTGCTATCCGTAGGGATCACAGAGTTGTGCTTTGGGGACTGGGGCTGCTGGGGATCCGTCTGCTCAAAGGCTATTTCTGGCACAGAGGGAGAGCCCCAGGAGTAGGATTCCATCCAGGAGTAACCAGAGTTACTCTGTAGGATTCTGGGACTCCCTCGTCTGGATTTGCATCACTTGTGTTTGCTGGTGAGGCTGGAGGGGGCTGAGTACAAACTGTGGTGCTTCCTTACAGAGCTTGAAATCCTAGGGTAGCTCAGGCCAGAGTTTGGCCAGCTCTGTCCTCATGTCAGGTTTGTGCCTTCTTTAATGCTCAGAGCTTTCTATGGCTGACACTGAAGGTTTGTTATTTTTCTCTGGCTTGCAAAAATAGTTCCTATGATCAGTGCCCAAATAAATATTTATTGCAACAAGTAACGGGGTGTTTGACCTTCTCCAACACATGGGGGAGTCGTGGGATCATGGGGGCAGGGAGCAGTGCTTGTGTGAGCAAACACCTTGGATAAAATCTGTTTTATTACGATTCTATGATTCTGTTTATGAGGTGAGTTGGATGGGTTGACTTCTTGGGGGTGTTAGATCACTCAGCCCCTTCATGCAGCCCCAGCCTAGCTCCTTTCCTGGCAGCACAGGGTCCCTGTGCTGCCTTTGCCTGACTCAAGCGTGAGGGCTTGCAGAGGAAAGCTGGTGTTTCCCTCGGGGGAACTCCTGGTGCCTCCAGGCCATGCAGGAGCGCTGCCAGGGGTGTGGGAGCCGTTCCATCTGCTGCCTGGTGGCAGGCGAGATGGGTGTGGAACCGTCTGGGCTTTGGGAGATGCCTGAACGTGTTCCTCACTTTGTCCTCTTGGGTGCCCTCCAGGAAGGGAAAAGCACTCACTGGCTGTCTTGGAGCACAGCTCGCTGTCACCCGTGGCAGCTGCAGCAGCAGCAGCAGCAAATAGGTTTGTATCAGACCGATGCTTTCTGAATACTAAATGCTTCCACAGCCTCGTGCATGCTAATTTGTGGAGCAAGCCTGTTAGCTGCAGATTAAAAAGACATCCTCCCTGGGACAGGCTGCTCCTGCCTTCCTGGGGAGGGGGCTGGTGCTGCCTTTGAGTGTCAGTTGTTGCCCTCCCTCTCACAGACAGTTCTTAACCTGCTGTCTGAAGTCTGGTGGGGGGGTTTCTCTGTCTCCTTCCACATGTGACACATGGGGTTTGATCAAGGCTCATATCTTGAAGCTTTATTCAAAATTCCTTTTAAACATCCCTTGTCTTTCTCGAGCAGCCTTCTCTGTGAGGGCAGGACACGTGCTGGAAATAAGAGCTCTCTGTAGTGGTGACTGGATGTTCTTGCTTCAGATCATCAATCTTGGGAGTGGCTGAGTAGAGAAAGAGGTTGCTGTGCTAGTTGGGATGGAGAAAGATGCCTTAAATTCCCAGATGGGGAATTTACATCTTGCTAAAGGACACTGGGTGATGCTCCTGTATGTGCTGTCAGTACTGCCCCCCAGGTGGGACATTCCAGTCTGGCAGTTCCTAGGAATAGCAGGACTTCTTGTCACAGCCTAGGTTGTGTTTTGGCTGTAAAACCACCCTCGTGTGGCTCTGCCTTTCCCCGAGCTCACACACTTCCCTCTCTGTGCTGTGCAGGAGCTGGCCCGGACTCTGCTGCCTTCCCTGCCTTGCTGTGCCCTTCGCATCTCCCTGTGCCTTCCTGCCCTCTCCCCTCCTTCAGCCCGAGCTCTCCAGCTCGGGGGTTTCCCTGGCTGCGTTGCCATGGAAACTCTTCTCCATTCAGCATTTCCCGATCACGCCTCTCCTCTCACCCAGCCCCCGTGTGGCTGCCGAGCACTGCCCTGGCACGGGGCTGCGCTGGGTGGGACAGCTCTGCTGTCCTCATCCTCCTGCCTCTTCTGGGAGTGAAACCAGGAGAGGTTTGGGGAGAACCTGCCCCACCACCTCCCACCCTGCGGGGTGATTCTGTCTGGTCTCCATCCAAGGGGGCACGTGCTGAGCCTGGCTGCCCTCTGTGTGTGTAAGGAAATATTTGTCTGTTCCCAGAGCATTTCCTCCCATCTCTGCCCCTCTGACGGAGGAACAAACATCTCTGAGGAGTCCATCCCAGAAGTTTTGCAGGGAGGAGAGGCTGGGATGCTCCCAGGTGGGATAACACAGGATTGGGTAAATCCTCCACACTGACACATCTGCTGAACAAGGAGATGTGGAAGTGGGGACGGGTTTGGTAACACAGCAGTCACCCTCAGGGGCTGGCACGTCCTCCATCCCTGGATGCTGTATCAGGCAGGAAAGCTCTGGATCTCTACAGAGAAAAGGCAGCTGCAGTGAGATACTCTGGGGTAATCTTTGGGCCAGGCTTCTGGTTTCTCTTTGCTGAGTCAGCAGTGCTGCACTGGAGCTCCTGTTCCAGCTCTGCTGGCTGCAGGTGCAGCCATTTCCAGCTCTGCCCTCACACGGGCTACACTTGGTGCACACGCACCCCATCCCTGTGTGCCTTTAACACAGCTGTACCTCCACATGGGTTCTTCAGTCTCACTGGTCCAGCCTGCACTGTGTCAGCTGCTGCTTTACCTTTGGATGCTCTTTGCAAACACAATCTCAGCTGTTCTGAAAGCCTTAAGAAGCTGCTTAACAAGCTTTTCTACCAGGAATGGACTTTTCCCTTCCAAGCCCTTCTCCTGGGGCAGCTGGTGTGCTCTGCTGCTGGCTCTTGTCCCTGTTGGGAGGGAAATCGAGCACAGGGCTTCTTGGCTGGGCAGCTGGATATTAAAGATTTGACTTGAGAAAGCAGGAGGACATTGGGGGGGACAGGGCTGCCTGTCCCCAAACCTTGCCTGTGCCCCAAGTGCTGCTGGGTCAGTGCTTCAAGCCTCAGGATTTTCCCTCTCCTTGCAGGACAAGAGTGATCCTGAGTCCCTGCAATGCTTCATCGTGGCTTTGCTGCTCTCTCCATCCCAGGGCTCTCTTCCCAGCTCCTTGAAGTTTCTTTGTTGAACCTTCACCTTCCCTGCCACACCTTAAAGCTCTTCCCTGCCAGTTTTTGCTGATTAAACTCCTCGTCAGTGACGCACCCTCATTCAGGGCTTGACTGCAGCTGCCTGGACACGTGTCTTCACTCTGGGTATGACACGCTGGATGCTGTAACTCCCCTAGTTCCTCCCTGCCAGCATCAGGACTCCAAAAATCCAACAGAGGGAAGAAATACCCAGGAATTTATTTCTTCTGTGCTAAGAAAACCTCCCTGCTGGCTCTGTTTAATTCATACCCTTCTCTCACTCCCCACAGCAGCACCGTCTCCTGGGAACGCATCCCTGCATGATTTGCTTTGGATTCCTGTCACCTCTGGGGGGGAGAGAGGTTGTCAAGAAGCAGAAGACTGCTCCAGCCTCGTGAAGAGAAGCTGGGAGTGCAGCACTGGTCTGCTGCAGCGCCTCATCCCCATCCCTTCATCTCCGCTCAGTACTTCCTAGTATCCTTCTTGAATTCCCAAGCCCAAACATCACAAGCTGTGCTGCTCCCATGTTGAGAGCACAGGAGAGGTGGCCCTCGTGCCAACAATCTCCAGGCTCAGACACTGTTTTCATTCACCCATAACAAGGTCTGGACATTGGTATCTCCAGCCAGTAAGGCTGGAGTGAAATGTTTTCTGTCTGTTACCCACTGGGATTTGAAACCCTGTTAGCCCAGCATTGGCAGAAACAGAAAGCAGAGGCTACACACAGCTTCCTCTCTCACTTCTTGTTCTACCAGCCCCTATAAAAACAAGCTAGCAACAGGGTGAGGAGCTAGGAGGCTGAGGCTGCCCTCTTCTTCCCCTTCATGGGGACAGAGGTGACACCAGCCTCCTGCCCCTTTCCACCTGGCAACTTGCTACAAGCTGCAGTTGGTGGCATCCAAGGACATGGCATTTGGTACCTCTCATTCTCACTTCCCAAGGAGATGGCATTTGGTACCTCTCATTCTCACTTCCCAGGCTTGTGCTCAGCAGAGCCCAGGGACCCAAGTGGCTGCAAACTCTGGTGGGAGCTGACTGGAGCGCACGAGTGCTGCTCCTTTGTGTTACCTGTTGCTGGAGCTGCCACATCTCTTGTGGCTGGAGTGTTGCTTGCTCTCACCCCAAGTGTCTCATTTCCAGCATCATTCCTTTTTGGAAGGGTGGAGGGAAGCTGACAGGAGGAGGTAGGACCTTGTGCAGAGATGATTAGTGCTGTAGCTCATGTTCTTTTCCCTTGGAGCAGAAACTGCCTTTGTGCAGCACAATCTAATAACGATAATAATTATAAATTACACTGGGAAAGGGGACTGTGAACCTCCCTGGATTTTGGGGGCTTTATTATGTGTTCATGGACATTTTCCAAAACACACATTTAATTGCCTTCTCTGGTGCACATGGAAACTGTCTTCCAGTGTGTGCATGTGTGTGGGGGGTGTTACGGAGTATGCTCGCCTGTGCTGTCAAGTGTAAACAGACCATTTCTGAACTAAAAATAACCTATCCTCTAAGTAACAGAGCAGCTGATCTCTGCAGCCCAGATGCAGGAGCTCAAAAGGGTTAGGTCACCTATTTTTCATTAATGGTGTTATTTAATTACAAATTCCCCCCCAAGCTGGATCCTTTGGAAATTTAAAACAAAGCACCCAATCGCTTCCCCTCCATCAGGAGCTCACTTCAGTGTGTTCTCACATAAGTGCAGATATCAAAGACAATCGGTTAAGTAACTTTGATGTGAGGCTGCCTAAAAACACCACACTCATTACCAGGGCTCTCTGCAGGGGCTTTTTGGGAAGAGAAAGATTTTTACTTCTTGTTTAAAATCACTTATGGACTTAGGGCATTAACCAGCCTGGCTTGGGCTCGTCTTTTCTCCTCTTGCCTCTCCAGGCACCTGTAGATGCTACAAATTTAAGTCCAACAGTCCTTCAGGGAGGGCAATTACCCACTCTGTGGAAGAGGAGGAATCAAAGCCTAGAGAGGTGGAGGAGTTTGCAGAGTGAGCCAGCAGCAGAGCTGTTGGTGGTCTGCCACTGTCTGCCAGGGCAGCTCCAGGTCTGGACTCAATTTGCATTCCCCTTCAGCCTGGGAGCTCTGTACTGGCATCTGTCAGATGGAGCTCACATTAGACACATCCTTTTACTGCCTCTATTATTGGCACATCCTATAATAGCAAAGCTCCGTTTCCTCTCGCTGAGCTGGTCAGAAGGACCTGGTCTTGGGTCTGGATTCAGAGCAGAGGCTCACACCTTGCTCATGAGAACATTGTGCAAAGGGGGAAAGATTACAAGGGTGTTTATTTGTTCATCCTGATCGATCTCACACGTGAACCATCTCCCCCGTGTTCCCTTTATTAATGTTCTGTCTACATTTTCTATGAATAATTAAGATCCCCATTTGCCAAAAGAATTAGATCTCTCAAGGTACCTGCAATCAGCAGCATTTTTCCTCCAGTGTGGAAGCCACTGCTATTTAGCTGCTGACAGTAATTGTTATTGTAAGACAGAAGCAAACAAAACTGCAGCCTTGCCCTTCAGTGCTGGCTTTTGTAACACAATCTCACCTCCTTTGGAAGCAAAGAAGCAAAGGAAGCATAAGCAGGGAAGGGGTGAGGGTTGGAAAAGTGCGTGGTGGGGATGTGTTAAAGTGCTGCTGTTCTGAAACACAATTGAAGTCCTTTTTAAAAGCTCACTAGAGTGGGGCAGATGGAATTTGTGCTTTGCTGCTATACAGTAGGGTTATCTCATTGCTAACCACAGATTTAGGGCATTTGTGGAAAGAGCTGGTGATAAATGGGTTTTCATTAGTTTAGAAGAGGGGAAGACTGCAATGGAAAGTGCCTCTCAGAACCATCCATCACACTGCCCTGCAATGCCTCGATAAAAGACTTAACAAACGCTGAGCACAGGACAGATCTCATCAAAAAGCCACTATTCAGATTATTCTGGCAAGGAAGAGAATTGCAACTAGCACCCGTAGGGAAGAGTGTAAAGGAAGATGTCCTCTGTCCCTGGTTCCTGACAATGCAGAGCAAGGAGCACAGCCAGGACTGTGGCAGGCAGAGCGATGCACAGCAAACACATGCACAGCACCACTGGCCTCAGGGTGAGCTGTGTGCAGGGAACAGCAGCCACCATCCTGCCAGGCACAGGGCACCTCCAATGGCACAGCTTCCAGAGGACAGCACTCACTCTTGCAATCAACAGGCTGTCCTGAAAGTTTAGTGAACAGGTAAGTTTGTTCCCGATGAAGAGTTGATTTCAAAATCAACTGATTTTGTGCTGAGTGGAGGAATTTGCACTTAACAATACAACTGGGTGTAAACTTCTCCCACTAGACAGAAAAACAACATCCAGGGGGTTACACCTCCTCCTCGGGGTGCCATACACTGGGCTGCCAAGTCTTGAGAGGAGGCAGGATTTCAGGATCCCTGCCTGACCAGCACAGAGCCCCCTGTCTTGTTGGTACCCACAGTCTGAGCTCAGCAGCACTCACACCACTGATTTTACACACAAAGAGGAGAGACCTGGGGGGGGCTGGGAGTGCTTCCACAGCCGTCTTGTGTGCAGTCTCACCTGGGCATTGGTTTGCTGGGTTTTTTTCATGCCATGCTGTTTTTTTTCCTGGCCCCAGCTGACTCTCAGCTTGACATGAAGAGGTTGAACACTGTGTGAAACAAGGAAAGCTTCCTACAGGATGGCAGTGGGAGACAGCTGCAGATTTCCCTGTCCTCGTGAGTTGTTGCTTGGCTTGTAGATATTCTTATGTAAATTGTCAATGGGGCTTTTCTGTAGGTCTGGTGGAGTTCTCCAGCGATGCTAGCTTGTACTTTGTGGAGATAAAATGCATAAAGGGGGAGGAGAGGCTTAAATAGCATAAGAGCTTGGCTCTCACACCATGCTGCTGCCTGACCCGGGTCAGAGCAGGGCCTGGGAAGAGCACCAGGCAGCACATCACCCCCTGAACCCCCTGAACCACTGGAGCTGCTGTCTCAGCTGAGCACCACGCTGCAGCTCTGAGCTCCCCACCCCAAGTTCATCCTGCTAGGATGTGCAGCAGCTCAACACAGGTCCTCCCTCTCCTTTCTCCAGCTTGGTCTGAGTGTGGCCTCCCTCGGGAGAATGACTCACCCAGGCGTGGCACACACGGGTCTGGTCATTCCCCATCCATGAGCAACACAACCCAGGCACTGGCCAAGGCACAGGGCTATGAAATGGTCACTGCCAGAGTTTAGGGATCCATCCCCAGCTCCACCACGTGGGTTGCAGAGAAGGGTGAGAGGGTGGTAGCACAGAACATAAGAAATTCTCCCATACTCCCAAATCCCACCCTCCTCCCTCCATATTACAGTGACGGAGATGCAAACCAAACACACCTTTCTGGGAGCTGATCTCTATTTCAAAAGAAGGCTGCTCCTGTAGGAATAAAATATGAACACTGGCATGGGGTGGTAAACAAATCCCGAGACATCTTTGCCACCCAGTTACTTCCTTCCCTTCTTAAATACCCTGAAACAAATATTACTACAGTAGCTCCAGCCTCATACAGTTGTGAGAACACTTCATGCAAAAAAAAATGAAATAAAAATAAGTAAAAACTAACAAAAAAAAAACCCCACAGCCCCCAAACAGAGAAGCCCTTCCCTGGCCATGCAGGCCTGGAAATCTCAATGTTTGCTCATCCCCCTTGGAGAGGGAAGGGCTTTGCTTAGACACAATCCAGCCCAGAGTCACCAGCAGTTCTCCACTCCAGTAGATTCCCAAGATGCCAGACCTAATCCTGCCCCGACTTGCAGGCAGCGTGTGGAAGCTGTGGGTTCCTCCCATGGTCACCAGGTGAGTGAGAGGAGAGGCTGGCCCTGAGGAGCCACACTGCTGTCCCCCAGCTCTGACAAGGTCTGGCTGGCTGTGAGGGGACAGCACTTGGCAGCCAGCGCTTGCTGCGTACCAGGGTTTCTGCAGACCTGTGAAACACTCCCAGGATTGTGGCTGTCTTTGCCTAACTTACAGCTGCAAAGAGGGCAAAAAAAACCCAACAAAAAGAATCCAAATCCATCAACACTCCTGTAAGGTTACTAACTACTTCTAAGCAGACACTGCTTTGTCATTCAGCACAGGGCTAAGCATGCTCCTAGGTAACTACGGGGGTGCAGCGGGTGCCGTGGGGGGGGACACAACTCTCCAGGTCTCTGTGGTGCCTCCCTCAGGCCTTGCTCAATTCCTATCACTAGACAACATCTACAATAACTCACAGACTTCCCACAGGCTGCACGGGGCACCAGTCCCAGCATGCTCCAAACACCTCCTGTTCTCGTTTCATCTAGCCAAGCATGGCAAGCTGGGGCCTGTACCCTTCACAAGGAATACTGCTCAGCTGACATGGAGCAGGACATCTCTGTGGACTGTTTCCCAATAAAATAAAATAAAAAAAAAACAGGAGAAAAAAAAAAGAAACCAAGAGCAACTGTGATTTGCTCCATTTAATTTCAATTAACTGCAGCCCTTAGAGGCCAGGAGAGATGCCAATCTAGCAGTTTGTTGGCCATCCCCTCAGGGATGTCCCATTTCTCAAATGCCCCAAGCCTCTACTCTTCTCAGCTCAAAGTTTTAACAAGTCATTAAACCCCACTGTGTTAAGCTAGTAAGAGCTTTAAACTTGCAGTTCCTTTTCCTCTGGAGGACGTGACTGAACAGTGGAAAGGACACACGGTCAGGTCACCCTTCTCTGCAGTGGGGACTCTGCTACCTCTGGAAGCTCCTGACAGTGACCAGTGTTACTGGATCCTGTTAGAAAGACATGATGAAGTTAGGGCTGGGGAAGAGGATAAAGAGCAACTGTTGTCCTTGGTGTGCCAGAACTTCTCCCTCCCTCCCTCCCTAGGTGGGGAAACAGACAGCTTATTTGCAAAAGGTAAGTGGTTTCCTAAAAAACTACTGAAAAAATGCGAAGGCTGCTCAGCCTCTTCCCCTAGAAAACTGTAAAAACGTTGGAGACACAGTGTGGCAGCAAGGGAGGCTGGGAAGGCAGCACAGGGACAGCTGCTGTGTCTCTGGACCACGCCACAGCCATGGCAGGGTCCAGAGAGGTCTGGCTGTGACTTGTAGATGCTCCCTGTAGAGGATTCGGGAGCTCAGGTCCTCTCTGCCCTCTGTCTGGGTGTTCAGTGGGCAGTAAGTGCTGCAGCTGGTCTCCACACTGTCCAGGCAGCTGCTGGTATGTTGGTGTATCCTGCCCAAACAGACCTCGGGGCTGTTCTGTGACTGGAATTGCTGTCAGTGACCAGTCCCAGCTCGGGCTCCTCTCCTCTGGAGGTGTCTCCTCTCAGCGTGCTGCTGCTCAGTTGCTCTCTACCAGCTTGGCCAGTCCCTGCCGGATCTCACTGAGCTCAAATATCTTCACATCCATTATCTCTGCCACCTTGGTGACCTCATTCTGGATCTTCTCCCTCTCGGACAGGGTCTCTGCCAGCGTCTGCTCGGCCAGCTGAAGGCGCTGCTCCAGCTCTGCGTTGCGTGTCTCCAGCTCCTGCCAAAGGACAGAGTGCAGTGAGGTGGCTGCCCCAGCACTGATGCCCACTGCTCACAGGCCACCACCCTTATCTCACCAAAACAGCCCTGTTAGCACCCCAGCACCAGGCTACCCACACCCAGCCAGCCCAGGTCTCCATCAGTCCTTCCACTGAGGCACCTCCCCATCTTGAGCCCCATGCACATACATGTGACAGTGTTCCCCAGAGCCCACAGTTTGCAAAGGTGCTATCAACACAGATCTCCTGACATGTTTACCATCTCCAAGTCTGATGGGATTTGATGTTCAGGGATATTCTGCCACAAAATCCTGTATGTGGGGCTGGGCCCTGCAGCAGATCCCCTCATTCAGTAGCTCAAAGGTAAACACAGGCAGGCAGTGCCCCCAGAGACTACACAACAGATCGTGCCTCCATCTGTGTCCTTGCCCTGAGGTGCAGAGCAGCTTGCATCCCTCCTGCCAGCCAGACTGAGTCAGAGCTCTGCTTCCCAGCCATCCCTGGCCAGTCAGCAAGCTAAGCAGGACCTTAGAGATCACAAGACATCAGCTGTCCTGCTCCAGTCCTACATCAGGGGCTACTGCAAGTGCTAAAGGAGAGGATATGAAGGCTGGGTTTGCTATTGCCTGCTGATTGTGCCCCGTGTCATATCTCTGAGGGATACAGGGAGAGTGGAAGAAGGCTGAGATACACACAAGGACCTGTTCCCATCATCCAGAGGCAGAGATAAGCATTGCAGCTCAGCAGCATTCACTGTTTGGTTCCAAGGAGAAACAGGAACAGATCCCTCTACTCCGAGTGCCGAGGTGTCCCAGATCTGCCACCCTTACCTGCAGCTTCTGCAGTGTCTCCTCACGCTCGCCCTCCGTTTCCCATCGGCTGCATTTCTGGTTCTTCAGCATCTGAATCTCCTAAAACACAAAGAGGAAGAGCATCAGACCCACCCCCGTCCCAGTGGGGCCGGCTCCCACCACATACTCCAACCAAGGCCCCTTTCCTCTCTCCAAGGATCACATAATCACACTCAGCTCCAAATTTTAATGCCTCCTTTTCTAACCTTCCACTTCCACTGTACCTCTTACCTCCCTCTAAGCCCTTAGTCTGTAATCAAGATGACCACTGAGGATGAGGAACCCCAAAACAGTTCCCCTCCCCAACCCTGGCTTTATGGCTCCAACCCGAAGGCTCCATCCACCCACCCTGGAGAAGCACAGCCCCCCCGAGAGCCTGCAGATGTACAAATCAGAGAGATTCTCTCCACATCTCCCCTCCTTCACAGCCTCTGTAATTAAAACTCTGCTTTAAATCATTCATTTAAATGCAGTGAAAGTGAGAAGCAATTACAGCACTAGAGGCAGAACTGCAGCTGCAGATGGCTAAGACAGGAAGGGGTAAGACACAGCCCTGCCATTTGAGACTCTCCACTCAAATCTTTTTGCATGGGAAACTCCCAGCACTTCCCTCTCAGCTTTGCCTCTCTGGGAAGAGAGGCCACTGGGGGGGCTGTGCTGGGCTTACGGAGGCTCCTGGCCTGAATATGCAGAGTGTGCAGCAGCACGAGGAGGCCCTGATCTCATACAAGCTGCAATGACAGACAGCACCTTGGTGATTGACAGGCCACCCAGCCCCAGGCTGGCTCTGCTTCGTGGAGCATTACCTCGTCTTTAGCCTTGATCAGTAGTTCCAGCTCCTCCAGGGTTTGGCTCAGCTCTTCCTTGTTGTTCTCGCTGGAGGAATCGTGAGCCCCCTGTGACTCCAGTTCTGCAACCTACATGGAAGCAAGCACAGAGAAGGCATGTTGAGAGATACAGGAATGTCCTGACACCTTATCACCCACAGTTGTTCTCTGTCATGTTTTGGCCTCCTTGCAAACCCAACCAGGCTTCCAACAGGGCAGCAGCTCCCACCCTGAGGCTGTTTGAAAAGATTTTTCTCCTCCTGCTCTGCATGGGTCATGCACAGGAACACACTGTGGCACAACCCTGCCTAAAGACCCTGTCTCTGCTTTCTCCTGCAGTCTTGTGCTTCCAGCAAAGCCTGACCAGCAGACAGCAAGCACATGAGCCTACAGCCCAAAGCCATGGCTAGATCCATTTCCAGCCCTGGGCAGAGATTGCTGAGGGCAAGGGAGTTACTGCAGCTCACTCACAGCAGGGCTGGGAGGAAGGGTTTCCCCATTCCTGAAAAATTCAGCCCAGCAGCTTAGATTATTCATGAAGAGGATTCATTTTTAAAAGCACATCAAAGGTCTGTGGCAGCTCTTGCTGGGGTCCAAGCTCTCATGGGGCCTGCACCGAGCTCTACGAGTGCAGCTCCAGCAATGGGGACTCTCACGTAGAGAGGGCTTGGACCCTGCTGTGACACTTCCCCAGGGCAACACTGGCTGGATGGTCCATGCCAGCAGTGGTAGTCAGCTGTCAGGCTCACAGGGCCATGGCCAGAATCAACTAGTTCTGGCCCCAAAATGCTCTGGTTTAGGGACAATGATCTAGACATTTCACCAAGCTACAGTTTCTTCTGTGACTCTGCAGAAGTCCCCACTGGTTGCCCATCACCCATGGCTCAGGAAACCCTCGCTCCCAGCTCATGGTGGTGTGAACAGACACTGAACTGCTGAGTATTCACAGGGCAATGGCAGGGAAAGGGCAGCCTGCCCCAGCCAGCCCCAAGCCCACACATCCACACACTCACAACCGAGATCTCTGCTATACTCAGGGTAGGCTCCTGATGCAGGGGTGGAAAATTTGTTCCCCACAGCTCTTTTACTGCCTGACTCCAGCAGTGAGAATCAGCATTGGCACAGCAAGTCCTGGGGGATGGCTGTTTACTGCACAGCCCGGCCACACAACAACCACCAAGTGGAAACAGCTGTTAATTGCTATAAATCCCTGCTGTCTTCTGAATGAGCCATCTCCAAGTGAAATGGCTTTATGCCTTCTCCAGAGCCCTTTCCAGCCAAATCCCAACTGTCCTAAAACCCTTTCCCAAGTACTCTGCAGCTCTCCTCTCCTAACAAACCCAACCGTGTGACTGTCACCGCTCTGCCCCGACGCCGTCCGTCCATCCGTGACCTCTCTGATATTACTCAGGTCAAAAGATCCCATTATTCCACCCAAACAAGGGCTTGTTTGTACTGCACCACTGGGTTTCATGATGTTGCAGCTTGGATTCGAGCTAATTATAGCAGCTAGAGCAATCTTCATCCTTCCTCTCAGCAGCCAGATTGCCCTGATGCCCAGCCTGGGGGGTCATGGGGCTCACTTGGTATTGCTGGCAGCTGGGAGCTGCTCCCAGGAACTCTGAAGGGAACCTGGTATTTGACTTTGTGCTCTGGTTTCCTCCCTCTATCCACGGGGACTCAGCACACCCCCAACTCGCTCTGCAGAAAACAGGAGCTCTTACAAGAGCTCCCTAGTTACATGGCCTTATTCCTTGACATGTTTTCCCTGCCAGGCTCACGCAGCATCCTGGATTTCCATCCCATCTCCTGCTGACACCCATGGAAACCGATGGGAGAAGGGGGTCAAGGGCACCCTCTGGCTCTGGGACAAGGCTTCCTCTGACCTGCTCAGCAAGGGCTTTCCTGTGCTCACCCGCTGCCGCAGCGTTTCCGTCTCCTCCTGATAAGCAGCCAGCTGCTTCTTCCACTGGTCCACATTGGCGTTGGCTTCATGGAGAGCAGCCACAAGCTTGTTGTTGTTGTCCTGGAGGCTGAAGAATTCGGCCTCCCACTGGACCTCACTCACTGAGCTGTGTGAGAGAGCAGGGGAAGTGTGCAGGAGTGTGAGAGCATCTCAGCACGAAGGTGCCTTCCCCCTGTGCTAACACACACTGAAACAATGCTCTTGGAAGTGCTGGGCAGCTCCCTGTTTTCTATTTGGCTTTCGTATCACTTCCCAAATGTAAATACTACTTCCAACACTGAATCTGCATCTCTTCCCTTTATCCCTAGATAATATTTGACTTTGAGGCCATGTGTGCTTGTTTGAAACTGCAGAAACCACACTGTGAGATTAATGGTGTGGGGGAGACGCAGCTACTGTAAAGAAGCTTTGCAATTTGGGACTGTGAATCCATTTTTAAAATCTTTGTTAGATCCAAGTTTGCTTTGAATAAACCCTACCACCCCAGACTCAGAAGGCACCAAAGGACACCTGCTTTTGATTTAAAAATATTCTAAGTGTTCAGCTGGGAGCTCAAAGGGAGCCACAGGGCAGAATCCAGCCTAGAGCCTTTTGAACAGACAAAGAACGGAAGCAGCAGGGACTTTGCTGGAATTGTCAGGGGAATCAACACAAATGCAGCCCTGGGCCAGCTGGAAAAGTGTGAACATCTTCTGGTATCAAACTACTGATCTGTAGATAACTGGCATCAACTCATCCCCGCTGCAGGCACAGAGCATCTCCTCCTCATACTGCCTGAACTGATTTCACCCCCAAGCTGGAATGACTTCCTACAGGGGAAGAGGGGACATTGGCACAGTGGAGGGCGTGAGCAGCAGCTGACATGGGGCATTACTCAGTTACCTAAAGAAGTAGCATTGGGGGATGACAGGGACATACACCAAATCCTGCCAGAATAGACAGTTGAGGAGTCAGGAGCAGAGAGCACCTGTGGCAACCTCACCCTTCTGAAAGCATCTTCTTCAGCCGCTCCTTCTCTGTTGTTATCTCAACATCGGCACTTTGGCTCCGGAAGAGTTTATCTTCTCCTGGCCCATTGGAGCTGATGATGGGACTGGGAAGTACCTGGGGGATGAGGAGAGGTGGTTATCACACAGCAGTGAAGACAGGCCCTGCTGCCAGAGAGTAATTGAGAAGTGAGACCTGCAAAACACAACCCTGCCTCACCTTTACCACAAGGTGGGGAAACTGAGGCAGGGAAGGGACAGAAGTTTCCTGTTCTGATGTGTTGAACTGTTGTGAATCCAACTGAAATTGATAAACAGTTGAAGATGCCCCATACTGTTCTGTTGCTTACGTTAAATTTCATGATGGGCATGCTAAATGGGATGGGTATTGGCCTAAGAGGTACTAGAAGAAGAAGAAAGCTGCTGTCCTGGGATTTCCCCAGCTCTGAATATGCAAAGCCTAACTAAACTAGTGCAGATGCAGACAACGAGGAAGCCCTGATTTAATTTCAGGAGACAGATCTGTTCTTTGCTCACTTACAAACAAGAACACAATCAATTATTCAAGGATGAAGCTCATGTTTGAAGGTCTACTAATGTAGAGACTGTGAATCAGCAGTGGGACAGTGGGAGAAGGGATGATGGGCTGGTGCACGTACAAGCTGGGGGAAGTGGGAAAAACAGGATGAGATCTGCATGGCCACATGGCAGGGGACACTGCACGTGTCACTGCGTCAGTACAGGGGAGATAAACATGTCCTGTTGTGGCACCTGATGAGTTCTGCCCAGTGTAAATAGGATAAGAGGGAGTATCTCTACTCTCAGCTTCCATCTCCTGGCCAGGGGAGTCATGGAGGCTGCAGCTGGCCATGAATCTCTGTCTTCACCAATTACTACTGACCAGAGACTTTTACCTAAAACTTTGGTTCTGCTGTGAATGCTCTACTCTACTCCCTTCTTCATTTGCCACCCATTAGGATGGGGCTTAGAGTTAGCAGGAGCCAAAGCTAGGCAGATTCGTCCCACTTTTGCACCCCACAAGACATTTCCAGTCTCTGCAGAGCCATCGCCTTCACCTCCCCCTCTTCTCCCTGCAGGCCAAGGTACTGTTTGCACTCCCTCCTCCTCCTGTGCTGCCACTCCATCTGTACTCAACCCAGAGAACGCAACGTCCTCCAACCTACAGCTCCCCTCCTGCTGTCAGGAGCTCTGGGAACTGCGGAGTCACCTCTGGAGTGAACTATTTGGGAAGGCACCTTCACCATCAGCACTGAAACACTTCATCATGGGAAAAAGCAGGGTAGAGCTCTCCACAGCTTAACCTCTCCCCTCCATCCCACTGCCACTGGAGTTGATCTAGTTATGCAGGGAGAAAAGGAACACTTGCAAGTGCAACACACATGAGAATTATCTGTGATGGGCTTAAGCTTTCTGGCTTGGTCTCCTGGGGGAAAGAAAATTGAATGACTGACTGTCACGCATGCAGCTCTACCTTAGGGGAGAGTTCCCAAGGGGGGTGTGATTTCCACTCTCACAGCACAGCTTCTCTTCCACACTGGAAATATGATGGAAAGAGTAGTAGTCTGGCCAGGACTCCTCAGTCACCAGCTCTAAGAAATGACTTTGTCTTTCCATGGACAGCACCATCACCTATCACAGACACTTGGAGAAGAACCCCCTACAGCCTCAGAAGAGGAAGAAAAACGGCTGGGGATGCCAGATGTCTCCATTCCTATGATCTTCAACCAGGCAATGTGCACTCCTGCATGCTGCTCGCCTGTTATTGTCACTCTTAAAAAAAAAAAAGAAGCAAAAAACTGCCAAAGCAAAAAATTCCAACCACCACAACAAAAAAACCACACCTCCAGCATGGCTTTATAAGACATCAAATGGTTTTGACAGTTTAACTGGCAGAGAGGGAGGAGTGCGAACCTTCCCAGGAGCTCCACTTAAGCACTAATTAGTTAATCTACTTCATGTGTTTCAGTAGAGTGACCTCAGGGCCACAGGTGTCATAACAATGTGAAGCTCCAACCTCAGTGCCTGGCAAGAAAGCTCACAAAGAGAAAGGGATGAAAGCAAGAACTTGCTAGAGGAGATCAGCACAGTGGGTATTTTCCCCTCACTGCCGTTGCTCTGCAGTGAGCTTTGCTCACCCCTTTCCAAGCGTTACCTGGTGAGATGTGATACTCAGGGCAGGATTGGTCAGCTCTGTTTTATCCTGGGACTTCTCCCTCGCCAAACGGGCGGCTTCTTTCACTTCCTGGAACTTCTCTGCAAACTAGAGGGGAGTGGAAAAGTCACTCTGGTGCCACAGTGAAATGTGGAACGAACTAGAATTGATGCCTGGGTTACTTCTCCCTTTGCAGTTTTATTCAACATGCTTTTAAATCTCTCTTCAACTAACCATAAAATTCAGGGAATAGTCCCTTCCTGCCCCTGCCCGTGATTCTGGCACTCAGGGCTGTGGGGTTACCTAAACAGCAACGACAGAAATTAAGACCAAAGTCCTATTTCAATCTGTGATGCTCAGAACACTCTGCAAATATTACTTTAAAGCTCTCCCTACCATCTTGCATTAGATTTTAGCACAGTGGGAACAGGATTACATCGGGTTCCTAAAGTCTTTTCTCCAGACGCTGGTTTCTCCTTCAGGGTTTCAGGAACATTCCCCCTGCTAGCACCAGGTTTCTGCCAGCACTTGCAGCATTACCTGGGAGAGATGTTGCTCCGAAGCAAAGCCCAACCCATAAACTGTGTTGGCTCGGCTGTCTGCCCATTGTCCAAATTTCTGGGATGTCTTTGTGAAGGTCATGTTGGGGGTGATAGTGCTGTTGATGATTGCCTGTAGAGAGAGGCAACAGTAAGAGTCAGAGAAAACTCCAGCCTGCTGCCCTGGGGTGGTTGTGTGGGACTGATCACTCTAATCCCTGTGTACCCTAGGAACTAGGGGTAGAAAGGTCTGGTTTTTTAATCTATAAAAATAAAACAGTTTATGCTTTTGGTGACCAAGAGTCTTTCTAGTGTGGCTATGTGGCACAAAGAGATCTCAATCACCTTGTCTACTGAAAAACTGAAAAAAAAAGCCTCAGTATCATCAGGTTCCTCCCTTGCTGGAATAGAAGATAAGAGACAGCTTGTCTCTGGGGACTCACCAACTTTCTGATGTTCTCCATTTTCATGGCAAGTAAGGAGAAAAAAAAGCTTAGAGAGCACTTAGTACTAGCTGTAACAAAACACTCTCTGCTGGTTAGGGTAGCAACAAATTAAACTGCCTGGGAAGATTGCTGAATCTCTGCCATTGCAGGTCTTCAAGAAGAAGTTAGGAAAACACCCACCAAGAACAGTTTATGGAGAGTTAACAATGCTTTGTGGAAGTGACTGAACAGACCCACTCCGAGACTCCTGCAACCTCTGTCATTTCATTACATCTACAAGGGTTGGTTTAAGCACAGGATAAAACTCTCAGAAAAAGCTTCTGTTTTGCATGCTCAGAGAGGCAGGGGGTAAGAATAAAGTGGGGCAGAGAAGAACAGTATCAGGCCCTAGTGCACATTTTTTATCGGCACAGATGCTAGTGTGTAACATTAAATACGCCCGAGGATGGAGGCAGTGTTTTACCTTCCGTTCCCTGCAATGAAGATGCTGGAGTGTCCATGCTGAGAACTGACCAACCTGACACCAAAACCATCAACTCCAGAACAGACTTTGGCTAGGAAAAAAGCTTGCTGTCCACCTGTGTGATGCTGTCAGGAAATGCCCCCCCCTACCTTGGTGCCCCCCACGCTGATGATCCGGTACACATTGCGCGTGGCATCGTAGAAATAGGAGACAGTCAGGGCGTGCTTGCTGGCAGGGATCCAGTTCCGTTTGGTGGCAGGGTCGATCTGGAAAACATGGGCCCTGGTGCTGAAGATGGGCTGCTCCCTGCAAGAGAAAGGAACAGGGCTGTCAGGGCAGAGGGGAAGCTGAGCAACAGGGGAATTGCATCGACTTCCTGGCACTGGTGGGGCATTATGCACCGTCAGCAGCACTTCTGCTATTCGTTTTCTCTCCAGGGATCTGAGACACTGGGTGCTAAGCAGCACAGTCCCCAAGGTCATAGCATCTCTCAACCAGCAGCCCTTCACTGAGTCTCTCTGCAGGGAGCAGCAGCTCCCCTCTGGGCTATCATCTAGTGTCCCTTCTCATGAGGGAGTCATGACCCAAGTTCTCCATCACTCCTGTGAGTTGCTTTTCCAAGACCTCTGGGCACCTCTGTGCTCTCCCCTGGAGCTCTCCACATCCTTGGCACTTTTCTAAAGCCCATTTTAGAAGCTGAGGCACTGCTGGCTGATGCCCTTGCAAAGTAGAAGCCCATGGCTGTTTATGCCTCCTATCTGCCCACCATCCAGGCAGCGTCCTGACAGCAGCTTTCACTGCACACTGGTGACCTGGGTCTATGAAAATACCCTTGGCACAATAACAAAGTTACCAAGGGTGTTTAGCTACAGGTACAGGTTTTTATCTTCCTCTAGAGCTTCTCTGTCCTCCCCTGCAGTCTCCAGACATTTCCAAAGACCACAGCTTGGTCATTCCAGCAATAACAAGCTACGTTAGTAGATCTCATCTGCATGTTCATCCAAGGATGGGCACGAAACTTGCAAGCAGAAACGCAAATAGGACACCACAATCTCATGTTTGGGATGTACCTGATGGCCCTACACAACACAGCCAGCATGACAGAGTTGTGCTAATGATTAGGGGTTGTATTATTTTTAGCCTGACTTGAAGCTTTCTGTCACCATCCCTCGGCACCGCAGTGGTCAGTTCACGGTGACTTCACCAAGTATATGATTTATGTGGCTGCTGTGTTATTTGTACTTCATAGGATATCTCCGAGCTGGAGCTCTAAGGAAATGGATGGATGGATGGATGGATGGATGGATGGATGATGCATTTGGGATGTGAGCACAAATAGTGCCTTTCCCTCAGCACAGCTCTTCCTCCCTTGACTCACGCTTGGGAAGTGCATCCTGCAGCGAGAGGTCACACCGCAGGTTTGAAAGCAAGTCATTTAACAATGAATTAAAGGAAACACTTCACCACACAATGTGCAGCTGCTGCAAGAAAGCACTGAACCAAGCACTGCCCGGATTTTATAACCATTAATAACTGAGCTGAGCTAAGGAGTTGAGTCTCAGGCATCAGAATGTAACTCGAGTGTTTCAGGAGGCAGGAAGGAATGTTTCCATGACACAACAGCCCAGATGGGTCAGGGCTTGGGGTCTCCAGTTGACTTACTGGCCACTGTCACCCCCCTTACCCAAACCCAGTGAAATCCAACGTGACTGGAAACATCCCACACCCCCACGACAGCTGCAGACAAGGCACAGCCACAACCCTGCTACATGCGAGCTCCCAAAATCCATTTACATTTCCTCCCCATTCCAAGTCCTCGCAGCTGCAATGAGCAGACCTTCCCATCAATCCAAAGACAACTGTACCTGGTGCTTTCTGAACCCATCACCAAACCTTAGGAAGGAAATAAAATACTCCCTGCTACCTCCTAGTTTCAAGCCTTGCTCCCAGGTCAGAGCCATGACTCTGATCTCTTGTGACTGCATGAGGGTCTAACCCAGCCCCTTCTCCGCACCCTCTCTGCCTGCTTTTATTGGAATGAGGTTCAGATTTTCCAGGCTCTACTAACAGATACCAAGTTTTACATGGATCACGACTTATCTTTCGAGACGTAGTATCTACAGAGTAGGGAAAAACTAATGTTTCTGCACCTTACCCCCCAAGTCCTAGGCTAGTGTCAGAAAGAACAGAGGAAGGACATTACCTAGTTGTTGACATTTGTTAGTAAGAAGGGTAAGACAGACTACAGGCCAGTGGAGTTAGTATGCAGCTCTCCTCCAACAGCTTCCTTCTCAGGTCTCCTAGCTGGGCTGAGGCTCCTTTTTGGTTTTACCTCCACAGTGATTCATTTCCTATCGATGGAAAAGTCAGCTGTTATTTATCACACAGAGCACAGACAGAGTGTTCAACCAGGCAGTGTTTCGGGGCTTCATTTGTCCCAAAGTCACAAAGCTTGTAATTGGTAATGATTTCTCATCACTGAACAAGTTTTCTTCCCTGTCATGGGAGATAACTGGGCGAGCTGTGTAACTGGAGTAAATCCCTTTGGCAGCAGGTGCTGGCTGTTGGGAGAGGGCCACGGGGGAGCCTGGAAGGCTCCAGTGTTTCCAGTCACGCACACGTGATGCCGGCTGCATGACAGAACCCCCTGCCCAGAGCTCAGCCCTCACACGCACAGCAGCTATTCCTGTGCTCACTCTTCATCACCCAGCTCTCTGCCCAGCCTCAATGGAAGCCACCCTGCTGACTGCAGCAGGTTTGGGACCTAGCCATGTTCTGCACAGCCCTTGACATTCCCAGAGATAACCTTTCCCTGCCCGCAGGGACAGGGTTTGCAGCCACACATGGGAATTCACCCACCACGTGCACTCCCTGTCCTGTGCTCTGCAGAGCCAGGCACAGTCCTGGAGCCCAGTGATGAGGAGCCCCTGTGGGTGCCCTGTGCTGTCTCCCCATGGTATGAGACAGCCACACTATTCATTTGCTTTGTAAATTAGTCTCTCTAGTAAATGGTCCCCACCCTGCTCTCCCCCATAAAAACTGAGACTGCGTATCTCAAAAAGGGAGCAAAAGGGTAAGAAAGTGAATTTGCATGATGAAGGATACCGGGTAGCAGGGGTAGAGAGCCCAGCCTCTCTGCTAAGGCTGCCTTCAAGCTTCATCCTACTGATCACTCCAAGACAGGGAAGGCTCAGGAGGCCACTCAGATGTCACCTGTCCTGTAATTATAGTGTCACTAACCACAGAAGCCAGCTTTACTCTCCTTCCGAGCACCGGGAGTAGAAAACAGAGAGGCACTGGAAGGCCTGTCCGACAGAAGAAAAGCCCATCTTCACCAGGGTTGGCTTCATCCAAGTGGAAAAAGCATAAGCTGACTTGGCTGCTCCCAACCCAACACAGCCCCTGGGCACACACACACTTCCCTGGTCTCAGGTACACCACAACATGCACCACTGATGGTGCTGATGGGGAGGAGTGCTCCACTTTATTTGCCTTCACATAATCACTGCTGTCTCGACGCTGCTCATACATTTGTTTGTGCCTTATGGTCTTCCCAGGAGCAACAAAGCTTCATGCTGTCTGCGAGAGGTCTATCCCTTCCAGCTACACATGTGAAAGCCTTGCAGGCTCCTGAGCAGGTCTGCTGCCAGCTACACCAGATGTGCTTCACTTCCAACAGGCAGCAAACCAGCAGCAGCTTCACCTGCCTGCCTGGTGCCAAGGAGGGAAACTCCTGTGCCCACCTCCCTCCGAGGGAAGCAAAATATGCAGAACATGCTGAAATTACCTTTCAGGTTTCCCCTTTTGTCACTGCAAATGGGAACAGTTGCTGCCAACTTGCATGTCCCTAATAATGGTGACTGGAGCCTGCGTGATGAGGCCAGCACGTTAACATGATTGCAGTGCCAGCCTGGCAGGGGGACTGAGCTTTCTAGGAAGCAGTTGCTCAAGCTCTGTAGGTAATGCTCAGGAGAGCTTTGTGCTTTGCTTGGGAACAGCATGGAGACGTTCATGCTTCTTGTGCTTGTGCAGGGAGAAAAGCCTTTGTTTTACATCCATCAAATGGTACAAATTGTACCCAGGTAGTACAAGAATTTCATTGTCAAGGATACTGGCTAGCCTGGAAACCTGCCTTTCAGAGCTCGCTTGTCTGACAAGCTGAAAGCAAATGCTACAAAACAAAAGCTCTCCTAGAGTCTAAGTGGTGGAACACAAGAAAAATCAGACAGCAAGAGCAGGCAGCAACACAAACCAAGAGAGAAGAAAAGCAAGGAAGTCTGCAAATCTGGGGGCACGTCTCTAAGAAGTCACAAATGGAAAATGCCTCTACATCACCCTTTCTTGCCATTCCTTCAGCAGCAAAGAACCACGGCAGGGTCTGGTTCAGCGGATGAGCAAGGTGAGGACACAGGCAGGACCGCAGGGCGCTGGCAGGTGTGCGGAGGGGAGTTCAGAGCAGGAGAAGCACAGGTGCAGAAAGCCAGAGCTGAGATGCATGAGTGGAGTGATGTCTGAGGAGCACTCGTCTGCTTGCTGCTGGCCAAGCTGCTGACCTCTTGTTACCAAAACCACTACAAAGCGCTTAAAAATAGTCCTGGAAGTGCCTAGAATTCAAACTGATGTGTTCTCTCGCCCGTTACAGCCCTCTTTTCTCTGTGTTTTCCTGCACGATGGATACACCACACATCCCTAAATGCTGACACTTCTTTTCCTGCTCCCAGCTGGGAGTCCCTGTAACAATACAGACACAGCAGTGGAAAGGGCATGTGTAAATAAAACCACTTACATCCCCCCAGGGCTGTCCTTCGCAGATAATTAAGAAAAAACAAAGCAAATGACTGAAAGGACAAAGATCTGGCTGAGACGCAGACCGGATCAGCAAGTGCCCGATGGCAACTGGAAAGGATCCAGGTCTCCTCGCTGCCAGCATCTGTCCCCAGCCCAGGGGGGGGGGAGGGCAAAATTCAATATCCCACATCCCGCTGATAGCTTTAAAAAATGACCTGTTCCTCACGAATGTTCCCTAACGCCCCAGCAGCAGGCTGCCAGCTCCCAGGCAAAACCGAGCAGCTGAAAATGAATAAAATAAGAAAAGTAAGGAATAGCAAGACCAGTTAGATCATCTCTCCTTATGTTCCTCACATCAGCAGAGCACCTGGCTCCAGGATGCTGCCTGAGTGAAGACCCAGCTGCCTCCTCCTGTGGCTTCTCCTTACAGAGAAGCTGGAAGAAGGTCACTGGGTGTTTGGGGAGGACACATGGATATGGGATATGGATCAATCGCTGCTGATTTGCTCACTGACTGGAGCCTCTGACTCAGTGGTCATTAAGACAACGCATAAAACTGCACTCCGGTCTCATTTCCACCTTGGTTCTTCTATTATTCCCCTCTCTACAGCATCCAAATTGATTTCTTAATGAATAGCTGCTTATTTCACCATTGCCAGGAGAACAAATCATTATTTCTCCTCTTAATTTATGGTCTCAGCAGAGTAGCAATGGACTGAGCAGGCCAAAGGGACCGAGTTTGCTGGGGCTGGACGAGGGACCTCGTCAGCTCAGGACACACTGACACACTGCCAAGAGCCCAGAGGAGCAGAGTGCCCTGCAAGCACTGCCCTGTGCCAAGGATGGCATCAACTCAGTCCCTTGCACCAGTGCCACGCTTTATCTAGCAGGGACACAGCGGGCATGAGAGGTGCCAAAGTCTGGAGAAGACTAAAACCAGCACTGCCCCCTCTGCTCTGTGTAATCTGAACACATATGTCACTGGGGGCATGGGCTGTCCTTGAGTGTCCCGTGGGCTCTGCTCTCCTCTTCACACCTCGAGCCAGCCATCCTGAATCCCTCTGCTAGGCTCTGTCTGTAACAGGAGGATCACAGAGTCCTCTCTCTAATTTCCCACAGAAAAACACTCTCAAACCTGCAGACCTCAAACCTAACAGAGGAATAGAAGTAAAAAGGTGAAGGAAATTTTGGTTTAAGCCACAGGAGTCACAGAGCTGGGAACAGGGCACGTTCTCCTCTGCATCCTCCAGCCTCCTGCTGCGAGGTAACAGTGTCCGATCCTACAAAGAAACATCTCCCATTTTAAGGAACAGCCCAGGCTGGAGGAAGGGACGGAGCCCTTGGCAGAGCTGTTGAGCAGAACATTTTTGTCTAAATTTCAATCGCGCTGTGGCTGCAGCCCCAATGTGTTTCACTGCAGGCTCGCTCCCTTCTCTCTTTGCCTCATCCCAATTTCAGCTGCCCCTTGGGGTCTTTACACCCCAGAGAAACTGTGTTTTATGGCTTTTACTTTCTCAAGGTATTTCCAATGCAAATAGCAGCTCTTTGGGAAAATCCTGTTTGACAGTTACAGGCTGGCTCTGTCTTCAGCAGGTTCCTAAACCTAAGGGCAACTGCTAAAACGCAGCCCTCCTGCCAGACCTCTTCCAAACGGAGAGGAAGGAATCAGGGTTTTACCGTTTGCTTTAGCTCTTTGACTGCATCCAGCCGTGTCTTTGCTCAATAACTCCTACGCTGGGTGTGGGGAGGGGTCTTTGACTGCACAGCTGCATCTGACGTACGCTTTGTCCTTGTTCTCTGATTTTCTGTGCGATCCAGAAGACTTTTCCCACTGAGATCCTCTGATTTTTTTGTTCTCGGTAATTCTCGCCTCTCAGTCCTGTCTGCCTGCCTGTGACACGCCCATTTAGTTAACTGAATTACTTATCNATCCCCCCAGTTCCCCCCCCCGCCCCCCCCCCCCCCCCCCCCCTTCACTGCATGACCAGAGAGAAGAAACCTTCTGTTTGCTCTGGAAAGGGAAGCTTTTAGTCATCATTCCCCAAATTTATCCAATGTTTCTGTCCTGTTTTCAGTTCCAAGGCGAGGCATGTGACAAAAAAGCAGGATTCAAACCCAGACACAATCATAGAGTTTTAAGAGAGAGATTTGTTGAGTGAGTCGGAGTTCAAAGCACTCCAGGGACACAAAACAATGAATAGGTCTGAGGTTTTGAATTGAGCCTTCCAGCCATTCCAGGCAGCAGCTGGAATGTACCTGGGAGGCTGAGCAAGCGTTTGCCTTGGTGTTCCTGGATAGGGTTCAGTCAAGGGCACCTCTAGGAAGTCCATGTGCTGTTCCCCACCCTGCACCTCTCGCTCGCTGCAGCTTCTCTTTGCAGGGATATTAATTTGCTTGTCAGAGGAAGGAGCCTCTCTGCACTTGGACGCAGAGAGGATGACTTCAAATACTTCACTCCACACCTAGGCAGTCTGTGGTCCCCCTTCATCCAAACCAAACAAGCCTTGCAAGACATCCCAAAACACCAGATCAGCGGAATCATTTGTTTCCGTGGACTATGGACACGACAGCACTCAGCCACAAGGACAGGGAAGGGCTCCGAGGGTGCGATGCTCCTGCTGACAGTGGAGTGCAGAGACCTAGGAAGGTATTTTGCACCATGCACTGTGGCTGGGCTCGATGTGCAGCTACGAGCGAGCTCCCCAAAACCAGAGATCACCTTCTGATGAAAGGCCCGTTGCCAGCCAGAGCAGGAGGGAAGGATCACCCACTTCTCCCTGCAATCTCCCCCAGAGTCCTTTCTCTCTGCAAAGGTCTGGTTTCCTGCATGGATGTTCACGGGGCCGCTTGCACGGGGCAGCAGGGGGTACGTGAGAGCACACGAGGAGGGAAGCTGAAGCTGTGCGGCTCAGCTCTGGCGCCCAGCCCACCACCACGCTGAGTCAGCTGGGAGGCCACGGCGGGGTCCCCAGCCAGAGCACTGGGGGGGAGAAACCCTACAGAGCAGAACGGTCCAGGGCTATTTGAGGGAGGGGGTTGGCCAGGGTGGATGGAGGGGGAAAGGTGTTTCAGACAGACAGAGCCCAATATTTCAAAAGGCAGAACTGGAGCACAGAGAGGGCATGAGAACCAATCTCCTCCTCTGCTGTCTGTCTTTGTTTCCTTTTATCTTCCCCCAGCAGCTTCAATAGCTGCTGACTGTACGTCAGTGCTGTTTGGGGAAGGAGTGTGGGTTAACGAGTCAAACCTCATCTCTTTCCCTTTGCATTTCTCCCCTCCTCTAAGCCTGGGTGAGGGTGGAACTACCCCCCTGGAGCCCATGGACCCTTCTGCTTCATTGCAAACGGGTGCAGAGAGCGTGCTCTGCCATTGCCTACCCAGGATTTGGGCACAAAGCCCCAGGACATGGATTGTTAGACACCCAGCTGCAAAACTGCTTTGGGAACAAAGTTTGGGAAGACTGATTCCCAGATTTGCAGCTCTTTGTTCTAACCACCAAGGAGGTTTTCAAGCCCTCTTAGCTGCAGCTTCGCTTTAATTCTGTGCTGCATAATATCACCTTGGGGAAAATGCATTGATGCTGCTGGTGTCCAGATGGGATCAGAGGAGGCTGGACTGTGCCCCGCAGCCACAAAGGGAAGCTGGAGCAGTGCAGGTCCAGCAACAGAAGCTGGCTGGGGGCTGCTTTCCCTCCTGCCTCCCCCAACTCCCACGAGATTACCCAAGCAGGGCTTAGCTGAGGAATGAAAAGCAGCTGCCTCATGGCCTGTCTGCAGATAAAGGGCAGCAAAGGAATCCTGGCCGAGTACGCTCCTGTTGGATCAGCGTGGGGAGCAGCGACAAGCATGCAAGGTCAGGCACAGAGAAAGGGGATCAAGGGCATTTAAAGACACAACACAACTCAGAGATTATTTTTTTTTCTTTTGGAAACCAGTTTCCATCTACAGAGCATCTTGGCTGCTGAACGTTATGCTACTGGATGCCTACAACACGATCTGTGCATTCACCTTCCTGGGACAGCTGTTATCTCTGTTACTAAGCCTCAGCAGCTCTTTCGAGACACACAGACCCGTTGCTGGAAGTCTGTGCAGCAATTAAAGTTAAAAAACCCAGCAGAGTCAGACTGCAGCTAAGCAATTCTTTATACATTCCAGAAAATATGTCCAGTGATAATGAGAACCAGACAAGCGGAGATGCACCAACATTTCAAAACGTTCCGTGCCTCCAACACATTCTGCCTCTGCATCTTCATTTTAACCTACAGGACCCACAGTGCTTCCAGGCACTGACGCCTGCTCAGCCTCACGAGAACAAGTCCCTAAGATCTGCTGCTGCCTTCAACCTGCCCTTGCCAGAGCTCCACAGGCACGACCAGCAGCCCCTCTGATAAGGCCAGTTCAAATTGCCTGTTTAGCAGAGGTCATTGGGATGACAGTAGAGATAAGAGTGGGTGAACTCATGTGCTTGATATATGTGAAAAGCAGGTAAAATCTATACTACTCAAATTAGAAGCTGGTAAGTTGAATCTACCTGGACTTGTATTTGACAATGCTATCAGCAGGGAGTCAGAAAAACATAAGTGCTCATTGAAGACTCAGCTAGGACTGAACTAAACTCACTTCCCTCAGGATCGAGTGTTATTTACAACCATGCTCTTCAGAGAGGAAGTGCTAGTGGATTAATACCTACAGAGCAGTGGGTACAAGAGTCCAGGGAGAACTCATCCATGGACACCAGAACGTGATGTTACAAAAAAAACTAATATGGAGGGACAAAACCAGAATCTCTGCCTTAAAAATAAGTTCCCTAAAATCAGCTGTCAGAAAGTGATGTGAGAGGTGATGTGCTTGTAACGTCCTTTGTATCCACAGCAATCAAAATGCTGCTGAAAGCTACTCAATATCCCCATGTGATCAGCAGACAAGCAAAAAGGCACTTCATCTCAAGAGTTAAATGGAAATATGGAATTTTGGGTGGAAACGTCACCTCTGACTTAATCATAGTTTTGGTACTACACCACTATAATTACACAGCAAAGTCCACGCAGACCAAGATGGTGTCACCACCTCGGTGTTCTCCATGGGAGCTCATGACCCTCTACAGAAATCACATCGCTGCTGGGTGAATCTGCAGGTCCACAAAGGATTCACCCACTAACCCT
Organism: Aegotheles bennettii; assembly: GCA_013398125.1. NCBI lineage: Eukaryota > Metazoa > Chordata > Aves > Caprimulgiformes > Aegothelidae > Aegotheles > Aegotheles bennettii. The sequence goes on along the minus strand of VZRW01003351.1, from coordinate 96,925 downwards.
GAAGAATAAAGGGCCAGACTCAAGCTATCTGCTCATTAAACCCTTCCTGGCAGGTCTGGAAGTTTTACAGTAACTTTGTGGATCATGGGGAAAGCCACAGGAAAAGGAGGACACTTTCTGATTTAACCTGGATCAGCACATCAAAGGATCTACACCAGATTCACGCTGCTGTCACTTTTGATCCTTCGTCTCTACTTTTTCTGCCTCTTGAATCCGTGCTTGACTGTTCAATCCTTTTATCTAGATAGTCCAAGAGGAAAATTTCCAAGAGGAAAACAAGCCCCTAAGAATGTTCTGTATTTCTCTTGCACTGTCAATCCCACACGTTTGGAGGGAGTTGATCAGAGAGGCTTCCTACAGATCCACCGTGCTCACAACCAGCCATGAAGGTTTTATTGCACAAGAAACTCACCACAACACGTCAGATCCTTGAAGTTACACGACTGAGACTTCTAACTAGGGCATAAATTAAATACCAGGCTAAGCTCCTATTTCCATGCCAAAATCCACCGCCACCTCCATGCAGCATTATTTCACTCTTGGAAAATCTGAGGGGGATCATAAACTAAGTCACCAGGGATTTTCAATCAGCTATTTATTTATCCATTTAGAAATGCAAACAGGATCCATTTTACTGAATGCCAAAGTCACAGCAGCCAAACAAAATCCCTAATTTCTAACTTCTGGAAAAGTTTGTGAACACAACTTGGCTCCAGCCCTCTCACCCGGCCTCCCAGTTTGGATTTCATACAACATATAGATCACTAGAGCTTCCTTTCCATGCGAGTTTAAATAAAGAAGTTGCAGACACTTGCAATGATCTACTTCCCAACCCATAAAATAAAAGGCGAGCCTAAACTTTAAAGCTTGCAATGTGTAAAAAATGCAATTTGAAACCTTCATTTCTTTTGCCATTCCCTTCCAAATACCTCAGCGGCCATGAATAAAAGCGATTCAAGAATAATAAACTGCCAGGCTCACCCCATCTCTGCCGGGTGTCAGCTTCTTTCTCTCCCGTCCTTCCTTCAGCCGCCTGGGGATTCTCTCCACGTTCTGATTTATTTCTCCCTTCCTCTTTCTTTCTGTCTTTCTCCGGATCCGGATGCTCTTTAAATTTCCTCCGGAATTTCACTTTGAAATCTTGCTAGTTTTGCTCTTGGCTCCAAACGCCCCAGCAATCCCCGAGCATGCGGAGCAGCGGGCGCTTGCCCGGACCCCCCCACGCCCAGCGCCGGCTCGGGCGGGGAACTCGGGCGCTGCCGCCCGCCGCAGCCCCCGGCAGTTCCCCCGCTCCGGCTCCCAGGATCCCTCCTTCCTTCCCTCCGGCATGGGAGGGGAGCGCCGGGATGAGGTGGTTGCTTTTCCAAGCTCTTTCAGACAAAGCCGTCTGCTGCTCCGGCAGCCCCGCAACTTTCCCCCCCGCAGCCCGAGCGGTGCCCCCGCCCCTGGGCTGCTCACGGCTTTGTTCTCCCTTTCTCTCTCTCTTCCCTATCCGCTTCCTCCCCCTGCTAACTGCCCCATCGCCGTCACATTTCTCCGCTTCTTCTCCCGACTTTATTCCCGGGGCCGGGGCCGGCTCGGCGGCACCACCTGCTGGGGACAGCCGGGGCTGCTGCCTGCCCGCACCCCCTGCCCGCACCCTGTCCGCACCCCCTGCCAACACCCCCTGCCAACACCCCCTGCCCCCGATCGCAGCGCTGCCCTGGGGTTTCACCAGGCTCTGGTCACCCCTGTAACCAAATCCCGTGTCCTTTAATCCCAGCCCAGACAGCCCCAGTCAGGACCAGGGTGCTCTTTGTTGTCTGGGCTTTCATGAAGTCATTTATACAAGTGGGAAAATAGCATAAACCCTGAATACGTTTTTATGAAATGGGGAAATAACCCTGGGGAGAAGGGAGGCCGGGAAGGTCTGGAGAAGCGGAGTGGGTAATTAGGAACCAGCCACTCCCAGCGTGCGGCTGCGGCCAGAGGAGCCAACACAGTCCTGAACTGTGACACATGGACATGGAGCGGGAGGAGATACCCCGAGATACCCCTGAGACACCCTGAGAATCCCTGGAGATACCCTCAAGATACTCCTGAGATATCCCCGAGATACCCCTGAGACACCCTGAGAATCCCTGGAGATACCCTCAAGATACTCCTGAGATATCCCTGAGATACCACCGAGATACCTGAGATACTACTGAGATACCCCTAAGATACCCAAGATACCCCTGAGACACCCCTGACATACCTCTGAGCTACTACTGAGACACCCCTGAGATACCCGAGATATCCCTGCAATACCCCTGAGATACCCCCCACCAGATACTACCAAGATACTACTGAGATACCCAAGATACCCGCGAGATACCCCATCTCCTCTGGGAAACCTCTGCCCACACCTCCGGGATGCTGAACAACTGGAGCGGGCTCGTGGGAAAGCCATGAGAGGGCACAACACGCTCTGCAGTGACAGAATGAAAGCGCTTCATCTGTTCATCAAAGTGACTTGATCGTAACCATAACAAAACTTCCTGGTAAAAAGAAATGTTATTGCAGAGCGTTTTTCAGTTTAGGCAGCACGGGTATAACAAGCTCCAAGGGTGGCAAAGAGATGCTCAGCAGGTCAGTCTGGGAACAAGGCTCATTTTTAATCAACCCAGTAGAGATGTAGGAGTCACCTGGCCTCAAAGGGAACAGGCGGCCAGGCCGGGAGTGGAGCCCTTCCTGCCTGCTCCTTTCCAGCATTCTCCCAGTAAAGAACCTGAGCTTGGCTTTGGCAGGAAACTATTTCTGCACTCCCTCCCAGACACCTCCACCAGCACATTCAAACCCTCACTGAACACCAATACTCCTCGTTTAATTTCCACAACAGTTTTACTTTATAATATGCCACTACTCTGACACGAAGCTTCCCAGGAGCAGACCCAGCAGTGCCGGGTTCTGTCGCTGTCGGATGATCCCAATCCCCTTTATGCTCCTCTACTTATCAGGGCACTTTAATAGGAAATCTTCCCAAGAGAGATTTTGTTAATCCCAGACAGTTCTGCACATTAATTTCTCCGTGGGTTAATAACTTCAGAACTTGCACCAAAATATTAAGCTCTGTACTAGTAATAAAAGGTGGAAGTAGCATTCATAATTTAGCAATATTCATACCGGTTTCCATCCTGGCAGCACAAACACCAGCAAGAACACCTCTTCTCACTCCCTGCTCCCAGCGTTTCACCTCCGCCCTATTTTGTGCAGTATTTAGAAGGGAGATTTACCAGGAGAGCTGTAATTCCTTGTCTCCAGTGTCTCCACTGCCTGTGTTTGGGGTTACGGTTTGCTGCCGGCAACTCTAAGTGTGACAAGGCAACATATTCCAAGCACACTGAGGTTTGAAACAACGGCAGCACAGCACAAAAGATTTTTGGCACTGAGAGCTGAACCGAGGTTAGAAGCAATGGGGAAGGTTTGTGGCTTTATGACACGTTGGTGTGCACTTGGAAAAGTCACGGCAGGGTGCAGGTGGGCGCAGTGCAGGATGGCTGTTCTGAGCTGGCAGCTGAACAAGCAGCTCCAGGCCAACCTCGTTGCTGTCCGCTCGCCCCGTGTTCTCCATCCTCCCTACGTGCAGTGTGGCCACCAATGACAAAAGGACTAAAACTGCACCGAGTCACTGCTGAAAGTAGGGCACAGTATCTTTCACATCGACCTGTTAACTGCAACTTATCTATGACTTCTCTTGGAAGCTAATTATTTTACATATTTAAATTAGGGTAATTAGATCAGCAGGAATTGGAACTAAACCCAAATGCTGGTGGCCTTGTGAGGATTTTCTGAAATGGGGTTTTATATTCCATCTGCACTTCACTCCACTAAGGGAAGAGAAAAAGTGTCCCCAAAGATAAGAATGGAAATTTCCATCGCTTCCCACGTTATTAGTTACAGACCACTACCAAATCTGCATCATTAATTTCCATAGAGCACAAAGATGAGTAGGAATACAGGGAAAGGAACCCTGCAAGGAAGCACACTCCCTCTCCAAGGGAGACAAGATGTGCACCTCAGAGCTTGTTTCTACATTGCGCTGACACAATCGCTGAAATGCAGCCAGGCCACTCTTGCTGTAACGGTTTGCCAGCAGCTCTCCAGCTTTCTGATTTTCAGGTGTCCATCTGATCTAGTTCTCTCGCCCACACTTCGTGCCTATGGCTTCACCTTGCTAGAAAGGCTGATGTTGCTCCCACCTTGACATCCCTCCATGGAAAGTGCTGGGAAGTGGCAGTGGCAGACACAGGAACCCCTGAATTTGCCTCTCACAAGTTCAACAACTCGCCTCACCTTCCTCCCATGGTGGTTGCACACAGTACACAAGGACCTGTTGTTATGAAGAATAATTTGATCCAAGGAGAAAGGAAGCGTAAAGAAAGATAAAGAGACTGTGACTTGGCTCCAATGTAAAGAAGCTTAATCATTTATGTTTTAAGGGAGAAAAACCACTGAATAGCTGCTCCTCGGGTCTTCCTTCCTCCCCAGGTATCTCATGTTGTGCACATTGTCTTCCTTTCCAAGCACTCCTGTTTAACTTGAAAGCAGGTGTCTTGCTACGGTTGGTACAGACTTCCACACAGGAGAACCCATTTTTCCTTCCATAGCTATGTGAAAACAGGAACAAAAATGTACTAGATCTAGAAGAACATCAGCCTCGTACTTCATGCTTGTCCCGCAAGAGACAGAGTGAGGCAGCACAGCCTTTTGTGTAGGGATTTCTGTGATCAAGAACCCGTGTTAATTTCCAAACAAGAAAACAGGAGACAATGTTTATTTGAAAATGAAGCAAAAAGAATCTCAGAAAAAGTGAGGCCAATTTCAGTGGCCTTTAACAAAAGGAGCTGCAATGTCTGAATTTTGACCACACCTGAGAAATCAATTCAGAACATAAATTGATTCATGACATTTTTGGACAGAGGAAGATGTATCATAAAGGTCACTAAAACCACGTTAGAGAAATAAATGTGTGGAAAGTGTTTTGAAAGCTTAAATAAAGGGAGAGGAAAATAAAGAAAGATAAAATACAGGAAGATGACTCAGGAACTCCTAACAAAGCACCAGATCTGACACGAATACTCAGTTACGGTCACTGGCAAGTGATTTAACCTCACGTGTAAAATGAGGATAGTAGCAACCTCCTGAGGCATTGGGAGACTTTAATTAGTTGCTATTCGTAGATTATACAGAAAGTCTGAAGGTGAAAGCACTAAATGCTAAGTATTATTAGCTGCTGAAGTATTAATTTCTGTAATTGGGCAACCCCAACATTACAAAAAAGTGGATCAGTGTCAATTTTTGAAAGAAATTTATTTTTATGGTTCTATAGTGTCAAAAAGATACCCAAACAAGGAATTTTGTCTTTAAAAGTAGTAACCAGTAACACATGTATGTAACACACAAAGCAGCTTGTCATCTTCAACTCAGAGCTCCTGCCTCCTACCCAAATTTACATTCCACATTCCTTAACAGGAAGCCTCGTGTCATCTTGACCAAACAGCTCTGCGAGGTGCCAGCTCCCAGAGCTCTCTGTGAAACTCTCACTGCTCCGCACTCCTGCCGCGCTCCTTACGGAAAGCTCACGAGCATTGGTTTCGTTAACACAAGACGTGTTTGTTTGTGTGGCTGAACTCTTCCTTACAGCTGTACCAATGGTTTTGGAGCTGGTGCCTCTCTTCTTCCAAGGCAGAGGTAAATGACCCTTGTACAAGTTCCAAGCCAACAAGAAAAAGAAATGAAGAGCAAACCCGGCCCCCAGGAGTTTTAAAGCAAGTTTCTCTCTTCGGCTGCCCACCGATTTCTGTTTTGCTGTCTCTGTAGTAGGTACTGAAGAGTCAAACCCCTCAGCTCCTGCTTCATTATGCTTCTTTGCTACAGCAACGTTTGCTTCCTTTGTCTTTTCTTGGGCATAAAGGGCATAGCGGGCCACAGTGATAAGGAATTCCTTCCCTTTGGATTTCTCTACTGAGAGACAGTCATAGAACCCAGCCGCATCCATGGTCACATTAAGTATTGCCATTCCTCCATCATAGAGGAGATATTTGGAGTCCTCGGTCTGAAGTCTGCTCCCATTAAACTTCCACACTATGCTTGCCAGATTTGACAGAGGGACACAATTAAGATGAACATTGTTTCCAAGGGTAAAGGGACACTTTCTCACACTATTTTCTGAAATGATGAAGATAATGTTTTTTTAAGTGAGAACACTTGGAATTTAGTTGAGCTTACAAAACCAAATGCAAGAGTGAGCACAAAGCATTTTGATGGCATGAAGTTAAAATATTCTTTCTTAAAACAAACGTTCACATACCTACACTGAGGCAGCTGGAAGCATCCCCGGACTTCACACTTTGAATTAAATTCCTGAAAAAACAAACAAACAAAACAAAACCCCCCCAAGAACTAAACAAATGAAAACACAGACAAGAAGTGTTCCAGCTTGTGTCATTGCATTTCTAGGAATCATCCCAGTTTTGTTATAGATATCAGGAGTGCACTCAAGAGGCAATCAGACATGCAGCTGAAATAACAGCTTTGTACTTACTCCGTACGACCAGCTTGATTTACCAGCGGAACACACGCACGAGCAGACCGTGACCACGCACAGTAAGGATCCCGTGCCAAGACACAGTCCAAGCAGTACTGGTACCGGTGGCACCCAGAAACTGGAACTTGCACCACCTGAGACAGGGACCCTACGTAGAGCATCCCCTAGAAATACAGGAGGGAACTCTGTTACAACAGTGCGTGAGATTTTAAGCTGCTATTTTCTAATATGGATTGCCAAGTGTTCTTGTATTTATTAAAATTATCAGTGAACTAAAAATCTGGTAGGAATAGATGGTGATATGAATAAGAAAAGCCCCCCAGTTTCCCACTGCATGTGAAACAGCTGAGTTCCTTCCCTAATCTTTTAATGAAAATAAAGGCTTGCTGCAGTCATATTCTGACACACACAAATTTTCCTTCTACATAAAACAGATGTTTTGTGCTTCTGTTACTAATGAATACACAATAGGAGCAGAATTATGAGACATTTACAGGCTACTTAAGAGCCAGAAGAACAATGCAGGAGAGCAAGGCCCGAGGCAAGCTATTGCAGCAGCTGCTTTCCATAGGCAGGGACAGAAGTTCTACCTTTTCAGAAGACAGCTGGAGAGACTGTACAGGCTCCGGAGACAGAAACAGCTGCAGCTCTTCCACAATGAACATTTCCCCATCGCAGCTGAAAGCTTTATGCAAATATCCATCATCTACATCAAATGAAATGTATTTCTAAAGATAAACTTGTTTAAACACAGCACAACATTTTAGCATGATAATTTGTGTTGAAATTAAGAGATTCAGAAGACATTCCTGGGCAGAGGGAATTTTTTAAATTCTTCAAAGCAATTCTTATTTTTTTCTTCCAATAAGAGAGAAGCAAAGATTTTTTTTCTTTTTCAGGGGAGAAAAAGACCTCAAACAATCCCTGAATTTGCAAATATTATGTCAAGTCTCCTTTGATATGGGAAGTTTCTAAAGAGAACCTTTTAACGTCCAACAAGGCAAACACATTTAATCTAATTGGGATGAAAATATTAAACTAGCAAGACAGCTTCTGAATATAAAACTTCAAACAGAGATGACGAATGCTTCTGCTTTTTTGATGTCTCAGAAAAAAAGTCTGGAACAAAATACAGAAAAATGTATTGTATCTTTTTCCTAAAATAAAAGCACTTACCTGTTCCTAGAAACATAACGTCGTACATTTGTTTATCTAGGCCAATGACTCTGTCTACCACAATCCTGGTATAGTCTGAACCCCTCTTCAGTAGCACGGGTCCATTACCAATGGGATTTACAGGATTATCCATGAGAGGGTGATCTCTAACAAACTGCAAAACTTTGTCAGGCAAATCAGAAGAGGCATTATACCCAATGCTCCGGGCAAAATTATCAATGCACTAGAAACAAAACATAAGAAACTTGATTACAACTGCTTTTACATTTTGCCAAGGTACATAAAAAAGGTGTATTTCCCTCTAAATGTTCAGTTATTTCTACTGATCTTCAAAAGATAAAAATAATTCTTTTCCTCACACTTAATGAACTAGCTAATAACCCCACATCCCTTGTGGAGCAGAACTGTAAGCGAACTGGAGAACTGTAAGCAGCTTTTCTAGGATCCCTCTGCTGATTATAAACACTGCATTTATGTTGGTAAAACATGAGCTAATGATTTGCTACCAAAAAAAAGATAATCCAGAGGCTGTTCTTTAATTAGAGCAAATAAATTCATATTTACAGCACCAGGGCGTGGAACTGGCACTTCTCCCCTATACACCATCCACTTAACAGAGGAATGTTCTACAGTTACTGGTCCTTTGTAGCTTCCTTTGGAGAAGACTTCCTGAATATTGTCCATACTGTATGCACAAACAGCTGATATGTCTAATCTTCCCCTTAGAAGAAAAAAAAACCCACAAACAAAACAACACACAAAATAAAAGCAATTTTAATTGTCTTTTATATAGAAATACTGTGAAATAACCCAATCCCGCAGTGCACACTGCTGTACCTTTTTCAGGATTAGTCAAAAGAGACCCAACACTAAAAATACTTCTCTTGTTGCAGTTTTCACGACTCACCAAGAATAAAACATGAACGTTCATAAAATTGAAACAACTTTGAGAATGAGGACCTTTTGACAACTTTTCTTGTAAACAGACAGAGGAGCCCAGCTACTACGGTAATCAGCATTTTGCCAGGATTCTCCTCCCTTTGGCTCCACACTTCTGACACAGACCATTAATTCTTCTAATCCCTTTAACTCCTCTTACTGCAAAACAATACTTTTCCTCTTTGCCTCCAATTACACTGCCGTTCAGAATGAGAACTGAACATTTAGGCAGACTTTTAGGAGCGTCTGGATCAGACACAGACGTGATTTCTGTTCTACCAGTGAACACCAAGTCGAAGTCTCTTTGCCCCACCCAATAAATGTTCTACAAATTCCAATCTTAGGACACATTGAACCCAACCTGCCACAACCAGAAATAAAGCTCATGTAAGCTTCCGTGGGTATAAACTGACAGGTAAATAGGTGGCAGCAGGTTAAGCTGGACAGTGCTGACTGTGCTGCATTCCAAGAACCTGGATGCTTTTATAAAACATGACAAATACCCACTCACAGCTGCTTTGTCACCGGGGTTTTTTTGACACGTAAAGTTTTGATACACTTTGCCTTGTTTTTCTTCATTAGTCATATCATTAAGAAATAGCTCGTTAACCCTAAAACTTGTAAGGTATTTGTTTGGAATGCTTTTTTCATTTTCACAGAATACGTTAGACAAGCAGGCCATGGCAGATACTGCTTTTGGAACAGCAGAGTAATTCTGCACCTTGAAGTGCCAGCTTTAGTGCTATATAGACCAGAAGAATCCAGGGCTTTGCGTACATAATTATATAACTTTATATGTAATTAGTTTTAATTGCCCCACCATCCAACTAGAGAAAACTAACTCTCAAAACTTGGCTTAGGAGAAGCCTTTGGTTAGCCTTTAATTGAAAGCTCTGGCCCAGGAATGAACAATATTTTGTTTCAGATGATAATGTTTGCTCAGTTGGATCAAGCTGTAAGAAAACCAAACGTGATCCATTAAATCACGCAGCCCCAGTAGCTGGGAGCTTCCTGTTTTGAGCTAAAGGCAAAAGGCTGTACTCAGGGTAATAATGCTGAAGTGAGAACCCTTACTCAGTTCATTACAAACTCTAGTAGCATACGTAGCCCTCTCTCTCACCATTGTTGGGAAAAAATTCCATAAAATATGCTGTCCTGCCACTTTCTTCTCCTAAGTAAAAAGATGTCCTGGACAATATTGAAATGGAAGTTTAATTCTGGAATGGAACAGGAAAGGCGGGATTTTAAAAACGATGTCCATCTTCTCTGCAATATGCGTTTTCCACCAAGATCACCCTAAACGAAGGAATAACATCAGCACTATAGAATGCATAAAGAAACAGACATCATTTTAATCTAACAGCGCTGCTGTGGGGAAGAATACAGTTGGCCTTTCAATACAAATCTCAGTTCAAAGGCAAAGAAAATAGGTTTAAATGTCAAACGCAACCTGAACAGCTGGTTCTGCTCTAGCAGGAAAAAGAAGAAGCTCGTTCAGAAATAAATGTATAGGCCAGAATTTTGTATAGTTGGCCAGACACCATTGTTAATCACTGGACTATGAAACATCACCTGAAACACACTAAACAAAATCTTTATACTACAAATACTAACTCTGCAGATACGAGCGATTCTGGACACCAGAAGCTTGTCATAGAATTCAAATTCAACAGCTGTTTCAGTGAAGAACACGTAAATTTTATCATCATCTCCATTTGGATTCAATTCACTTTCATGCACTATTTCCATGCTGACAAAGCTTGGTTCTGAAACACATCAATACAAAAAACAGTTTAGGATTATTCCAAGAAGAACATAAATGCCAGCTATTATTTCAAAATTAATTGAACTTTTTTGTGGACTAGCAGACAAGGAAAGGACCGAAAAGTATTTATGAATGTATTAAACATTAATAGAAGGAACTGCGCTTTCATAAATGGAGCTCTTGGCTCATCACATCACTGTAGTCCATAGTCACAAATTTATTTTAAATTCTGCCCTTAGTTCAAAAGCTCACATTACAAAATGAATCCGTACCATACTACCACATTCCAAAGAGAATTCATACACCAAATTAAAGTTCAAGAGACTGAAATATAGAAAAAAATCTTCTTACCATTTAGCCATGACGTTTTAAACTCTGTTCTTAAGGGATTTCTCATACTGCGAAGTATTATAGGTTCTGTTCCCAAGAAATTATTTGAAGTGGCTGAATAAAATTCCCCATCTTTAAAGATTTGCATGAAACAAAAAAAAAAGTATAAAATATTTATTTTTAAAATGCAAAGACATATCATAAGGAACAAAGTGGGGTTGACAGACAAAATAGGATTAGGGTAATGGTATCCAGCAACTTAGTTTAGGTGAGGAAAACCATCTCCAGCTGCATGTCAGTCCTAACATACCTACAAAAACAGACGCGTACTTCAGAGTTGGGTCAAACGGACACTTCCCTCTGCTCTCTTCAGCTTTTCCTTGCAAGCTTATGTTTGTCCCATGGATAACCTATGGCAAACAATCATTTAAATAGGATAAAAATATATTCTGATAAGTACTTTCCAGGTCTTTTGTGCTTTTATAAAAGAATCAGGCAAGTTTCAGATTTCTAACAGGAATAGTTTGAGAAAGGTGTTCAAAGATCTGCCACACTCAAGCATCTTCAGTAAAACCTGTATTGAAACACAATTACCATGTGATCACAAGTTGGGTGATATGCATTGGTTCCACAAACATACAGGCTGGAGTCATTTATCTTATGGAGGAAGAGGATGTAGTTCTGGCATCTTATCTAAAATAGAAAATAAAAAGAAAGTTTACATACTGTAGTGGATTGCATCTAAAATATCCTGGTGTCTTAGCAGCAAGCGAACTGAGCCAACAGACTGTAATGAATTTGCTTTTACATCATTTATTAAAAAGGAGCTTGATACTGGAGCCATTTTTATTTTAGTCAATTACTTAGAAGGGGAAACAGAAGTTCCTACCTTGTCCTTTCCCCTACGAATGCATTCCAGTTGTCTTTCCTGTGTAGCAAACCAGTATTCCTGAAAGCCAAAAATACTTGTAAGGCAGTGTGTTGCAATGCTTCTTCACAAAATTATGTCTAAAAAAATCCCTAAATAATTCTGAATGTGCATTTTTCTATGTATCTCCATAACATACAAGGCATAATATCCTGAAAAGAGGTATTGCTTTACTTAAAAAAGATTCTGTGATGGAGTTTCAAGCCTTGAAATAGTAATAATTTTTACATTTAAAATCAGAACATTAGGTTCAAGTAAAGAAAACTGCAGGTTAAGTATTTTTTAAAGAAGGTATGGGAAAAAACAGTCTTTCATTTACCCTGGCTATTTCTCTAGAAATATTATTCAAGTCAAGAGCAAATACTACATCTCTGCCTCCAACAAATAAGGTATCACTTTCCTCATTCACAAGGAGAGTGGAAACATTGGATAATCCTTCTTTCATAAAAGTGGTTATATTTCCAGCTGTAAAACACAGAAGATAAGAGATTTTAAAAATATTTATCACTAGAATCAGTGTTATGTAATAACAATTCCAGACTGGAAACAAATTGTAACAGAACAAAGGTAAAAGCTTATACACACTTCTAGAACATTTACTAAACAATATGAAGTAGCTGAATAAATACATGGATATTCTTTTCCCAATTTATTATTGGAAAATAAAAAATACTATTATCATTACCTATAACCCAGAACCTCCAGCTACAACAATCACTGTTCAGGCACTCCTCACTGTCATTTGGATGAATGCATCTGCAACATTTGAGGTGCAACAGTCCATAACATTCCTTCCACGACTAATAAATAAACTCCCCACACTTTGCTATGTTTCTTTCGGCTTGTGAAACTACAATTTTTCACTTACTTTGGTATTTCACTGTTTTTCTGGGAATGCAGTTCCCAACAGAGGCATATGCTGCTTGGATTAATTGCAAAACAAGATAAAGGACAACAGAAGCGCTCCCCATTTTCAGAGATTTGACTGGAAATAGGTTCTTCCCAGTTTTTAATCCTTGTCATTAAATTACAAGCAACAATTTCTTCACAGTCCTTGAAAACGTCCTGCTGAAGCTCTCCAAAGTAGCCGTGGTCTTCAAATATGTCCTGAAACTTGCTACAATTCTTACACTTTCCGTTCAGGTAACCACTTCCAGACGTCCTAAAATTAAAAGCAGTTTAAGATCACTGCAATATTTGGTCACCTTTGCTTTTATAAGAGCTGGATTTTTTAGCTATTACCTGTATTTATACTAACCAGAAACAGACACTACCCTGATGGAAATTCCAAGCTATTATCAGCAAACCAAGCTTTGCGCCAAGCCTGGGATTGTCATTTGCAAGCTGTGATGATTCAGATTTTCTGCAGTGTATCTAAGTATTAATTTCACAAACAGTAAGAACAGGCGGGAGCATTTTGCAGCAGTCAGCTATTTTTGGTACTTAAGAAAAATCACAGCTGAAACTGCTTTATTTACAGTAAGTCACCAGTTTATATACGTTATATAAAAACAATATGTATATATATCAAATAAACCATATAAAAAAAGGAATTTATCTTTTATTAAGTTAATTAGAATCATTACTCTGCTGTCTGGCATTTTGGCAGTCCACCTAAATGAATATGCCCTGCAGCCAATGCTAGATAAGTGAGCAAAATTAAAGCTTAGGTAGCTGTTCTCTGCAATTACAGACACCACAAAGCATGAGTCCAAATCTGCTGCTCAGGAAGAAACAGAACCTCTGCTCCTTCTGCACTTTCACCTGTAAGCAAACGCCAACAGCTGAGGAAACGGCTTGTTTGGGTTAGAATGCTTTAAAATCAGTACATCAGGTTGGAAACTTCATCTGGACTATGAAGTGACTTCTGTCAGCACCTGTATGGTGACCCAGGGTGCAAGTCTGTATGAACAGACGCTGCCCATGTGCCAAGACGTTTCCTTGGCCAACAGCACCCATCTCCTGGGACACACAGGATTCGAGAACAGAATTTTTCCACAGGCTTGTTTTATACTTTCCTTCGACCAGCTTTGTTCGCAGCACCCAGGATGGAAATGCTGGAAATAACGGGCACCGGGATGGAAATGAACACTCAAGATAGAAATGCTGGAAATAAAGTGCTGGAAATAATGGACACCGGGAGTTTGCAGCTGTCCTGTCCCATCACATCTTTCAGTGGACAAACCTTAATTCCCACCCTGCTTTCCCACAGCACGTTTGGCTTTAACCCTTTCCCTGATGGGCACTTCTGGACTGCACACGAGCTGCAGCGGAGCAGAGGGGAGAGTCCAGGCCTGAGTGTGCGGCCACTCACTGCCCTATGCTACACCCCGAACACAGCCATCACTCCACCGAGCCTCCTCACCCCTCAGAGCACTCCCTCCACACCCCGCTGGGTCCCAGCAGCCATCGCCGCCGCGCCCGAAGCCGGACACCAGCCCCGTCCCGCCCAGCTCACACACCCCAAAATGGCGACGCCCCCTCAGCCCCTCGCCTGAGGAGCGACCGTTGGCCACGTGACACCGCAAGCGCTTCCCCTTAGAAGAAAAAAAAACCGCCCTGAGGAGCGGCGGTACCGGCGGTACCGGCTGCTCCTAGAGCAGGGGCTGTGGTGGGAGCTGAGGGGGGATCGGGACACAAACACCTCCTGGTTCCACAGTAAAGGCTCTCTCACCCTCACAGGTGGCTTCCCGCTGGGTCACTGTGGTGGGACCGGTGCTTGGGTGCTGCTCCTCTGCAGAAATGCTTTTTTCTGCATCAAATTATACCCCAAAACAACGGATCTGAGGTGTTTAGGGTCATTTTTGTGAGTTAGAGAAATATACGTAAATTACATATGGATGACAACTGATCTGCATCCTTTTATTGACTTAACTGCCCAGTGCTGAACAGTAAAATCACGGATTTTTCTGAAAATCACATATTTTTCTGAAAATCACACATTTTTCTGAAAATCACACATTTTTCTGAAAATCACACATTTTCCTGTGCTCGGTGCACACAAGGAACTCTGCAGAGCTCCCTCTGTGAGCCTTCCCTCCCCTTGACATCAGTGAATAACCCACAGACACTGATCAGGCATCAAACGAGCCAGAACTTGGGGATTCTCTTTCCACATTCGTGTTGTGTGACTGCTTAAATTCTCTCACTTTGGGTTGTTTTATCAAAATTCTCTGGTTTCTGAAATGTCTCGTAAACTGTTCAACCCCCCCCGATAATGCACTTCTGCCACAGAGGCAGCCTGTTGAAAACATAAGATTTTATTGCTTTGTATTTGCTGTTTTATTGCTTTCTTACCCAGTGGCAGGATAATGAGACACGACTTCCCCTTCAAAGCAAAGTCTTACCTAGGCAATAATCTTCAAGAAATTCAGCACAACCCTCTAAAGATGTGAATTAGGCACAAAAAGCTGAAGAGAACACACCATGTGCCAGTGCTTTCTTAAACAGCAGTAACTTTATTGCCCACAAATAACGCAAACATTTTCCACACTTGCTGCAATTCAGCAAGTCACCTACTTAACAAGGTTCACAAGAAACTATTTCAGAAGTACCCTATTGTTCTTTGAGCATATTCTCATTTAAGGTGTTTATTATTGCTCAAATCTACAGTCTGGTTGTGATTGGCCACTCAGTTACGAGATATGCAGAGTTCAAGATGATACAGGACTTTCAGGAATTCATTTTTAATTAGAAAATGTACCTGCTTGTAGGATAGAAAACAATCCAAGAGAACAGTATTTTGAGTTTCTGAGTCCAGACTTTCTTTGGGCACAACACATCAGGATTAACTTTAAAGCAGAACGGAATATCGATAGAAAAAAATACTGTACATGGATTTTGAGAAGCAACATCTCAGCACGGATTAAGTGTCCACACTAAGGATGCTGTAGTGTCTTCTAAAAAAATAAATAGGAAAAATGTCATTGGTATTACACCCAAGAAAAGCTTTGAAGGCAAAAAAAAGGAAAACACATATTTTAATCCAACACAATTCCTCCAAACAGTGTATTATTGGAGTTCTCCTCCCCCAAAATGGGGATCTCATTTCTCTCCAACGAGAGCAAATGTCTTTCTTCTACAACCAGCTCCTTACGTATAATACATTTTTGAAGGAAAAAAGAGGAAAAAGGTGTCGCCAGGGCTTGAACTTGCCTCTATAAAGCTTTTCCTAGCTGTCAGTATAAAAGCAAGGGAGAGGAGACCTGGCTGGGATCTTTCACAAATGACCACTCTCACTTTACCTCTCGATAGAAGGCGGCTGCACAAGTGTTAAATTTCAGTTCGTTGCAACTTTCCCCCCTCACATCCTGTCTAAAAAAGGAATTTGAATTTAAAGGCCACACATATAAAAACCACACACGTATGTAAAGAGAAAGTTTTGCTGTTTTGAAATCATTACACCAAGAAAATCAGAGACAACCAGTTCCTGGGAATAAAGGGTAAAACTTGCATTCTGTCTGGGGCACAAGTTTTGGTGTTCATATGGAAAACAACACTGTCATGTATGGATTTAATGCACCAGAAGCATTGAAAAAGTAACTAAGAAATGATTTAGTGGGTATTCTCAAGAGAGACATTTAGCAGCACAGAAACAGAGGGACCCTCCTTCCCTCGTACACTATAAAAACCTGCTTTACACTAATTAATTAACACTGCATAATTCTCAGTTCCACTTGTTAGTGCCAAATTGATGCATATCTCTTACAAATGGCCAAATTCACAAGCAAAACACTTAAAACCAGAAAATTGTTTAGTTCTACATTTATTGCAGATATTAAAAGATTAACAATGCTAACATATTTACTTACACTAAAAAGAAATGTCAGTTACCCAATAACATAAGCATCTAATTGTTACTAGCTTTGCACTACTGCCAATTTGCACGGAACAGAAACTAGCAAATTGCTCTACAAGATTAATGGCAAAAACCAACCAAAAGACAGTAGACACACCACTGAAGTTAGTTAAAATGTTCACTGAAGCTTGCAGTCTTCATGGAAGAGAGCCTGGAACTAAAATAACAGAAAAGAAGCTAGTAAACTTTAAACAAGGCAATGCATCTGCATAACAAATGTTTCACATGTACAAGTATTTAAAATTTTCAAATCAGAGCTGCCTGCAAAAGCAGGTCAAAATAAAAGGAAATTCCTTTTGCAAAAGGAGTGTAAGGTCATCTCTTGGTAAAACAAGATAAAAGTGACAAACGGTAACGCACTTGAGAGCAACACTGGAATCTCAGCACCAGTACTGCTCTGCTGATATCTTGTCCAAAATTAAAGTTTGGCACAAGAAAGACAGACCATACTACAGTCATCCAGGGTAGCAGCTTAAGATTTTCCCAATGTTCACCTTTATTCTCAAGATAGCATTATACTCTAAATCGAATAGCACTCGGAAAGGATGGTACCATTTTCCAAATGGATACCAGCAATTCTCCCCGACTGGGTAAGCAGGTGTTTAGCAAACACACCCCGAACGCTGCTGTGCCCAACAAACTCGGGTTCAATCAGAGCAGAATGCTGATCTGGGCCTGAGAGCGTGGATTTCAGTCTAACGTGAAACTCCACTTGGCCTCGTGCCTTTCCGCAAAAAGCCTTAACATATAATTGAAGAATCCTTCCAAAATGTAAATGTGGAAGAAGAGGTGAACTGGAAATAAAAATTGTGAACAGCCAACGCTGGCAGCTTCGCACTGAAACTAAAAGAAATGCTGAACCCTTTGAGTGGATCTGAGAAATAAATCAGAGGCTGACAACATTGGTTTGAGAGCGTCACTCTGAAACAGGCTGTGACTGGTGGATCTCCTCAAGTTTTACACTGCTGATTAGGCACAGGAAAGGAAGAGGGACAGTGAAGAACACACCCAAATCTGAACTTAACAGGTAAGCATACACTGACAAATACTGTAATTGATGATGTTTCAAGTAGCCTGTGATCCGAAACATCTAAGGACTTCAAACATCTCCAAGTAAGCGAGAAACGTCTGGGCTCTCACTGTCCTTAATCAAATCTGACAAGCAGACAAATTTATTTGTATTTATAGCCTTCATGCTTCATCTTCTTCTAATGTAAAGGTGAAGACACATGTGATGTTAATGGAAAAAAAGAACTACCAGTGTATTTTTCTATACCTAATGTGGTTTTATTTAGTGATTATGTGCTCCAAGGCAACTAAAACTGAGCGATCAGAAAATTACACTGTGACGCGATTTTGTTTCTTGTGGTTTCAAAAACCCATACAATAAAGAAAAAAAACCAGCTTGCATTCATAAACTAAAACTGGTTGTTACAAGCAAGGAAAAGTGTGTTTCTAGAGAAAAAAAATGAAGACACTCCCTTTTCAACCAGCAGGATATTTAAACGGAGGAAGAATAGCATTTTGTTCGTTAAGCAGCAGGCACAGGCAAGTTGATAACTGAAAACCACATTTTCTTGCATATTTGTCAGTTAGGAACACGAGATGCTGGCACGTACATGACTGTGGGGTGCTATTAGTGGTGTATCACAAGCTCTTTGCTCTACAAGAAGCATGGTGAAGCAGGATGAGAACAAGACAGCACTCACTCCTAGTAAGCAAAACATGCGTCAGCTCAAGATATCTCTTCAAAGAGAACTTCATTGAAGTAGGTTTTGGTTCTACCACATTCAAGTGAAGACTTCTGACTAGGTTTAGAAAGGTAGTGATGGAGAATGAATACAGTAAAAAGTGCAATATTAAATTCTGTCACTCTCAGTAATCCAGTCACAGATCCCTCATTGATGTGCAAGTCGGGAAAAGATGAATGATCAGACCTTGAACGTTTATTTGTGGCAACACTGCTAAATCTTCCATGTCTTCGGAACTGCTTCACCAAGCAGTTAAGTAATGCTTTTTTTGAAGCACAGTAGATTAATCCAGTCTTCTCTTTCAGCAAGTTCTGGAATAGTCCCTTAAAAGCACAAGTTGTCTTATTTCTTGGGATTTTTCAATAAAAGAACTTCTGCAAAGCAAATATTTAATAGAAACAGAAATGACTCTCTATACTGATGGCCTTATAAACTGATGATCCACTTCCAGATGACTTCTGAATAGCTGACTTCCAAGTATTTTCTTCAGTATTTTCTGCAGACACACGAATTGCACCTGCTCATGGCTTAAACTTCTTTGAGAAGTAAAGGAATTATTCAAGAATTTGGAGAAGAGCTGCAAATTTGTGTAAAATCAAAAAGTACACTTAAAATATGCACTATTTGTTCATTACAATGAAAAACCTTAGCAGCTGAGGTTTTCAAGGAAGAGTTTACTGTTCTCAGGCTCAGATGAACCCAGTTGTTCACCCTACACTTAAAAGTCTAGAAATAAGCACGTGGGTAGAGTCTTCTTAACATTGGTGTTTGGAGGAAAGGAAACTGCTTTATGCAGACTCCAGAAGATCAGAAGATTAGCCCATTGATAAAATGCAGTAAATAAAATCTGAACTGCCTTGCAAGAAGATCTGATTTTGAGAAGGATCAGAGCCAAAGCAGGCTAGTCCTATTTTTCACGTAGCTTATTCCGGTTTTTGGTAAGCCATCTCATCACAGAACAGGCAAACTTGGCCAAAGAGAGAGGTAAACAGGCACTTCTGAGAACAAAGTCAGGTGTTTCTTCCTCAGAAGATGACATCCAAGTTGTTAGCTTGCACAATTAAATACAAGACTAACTTTAATCTTGGAAAATGTTTTAATACATTAGTATTCAAGTCCACTACTATAGAACAAAGTGTTCTTCATACTGGCATCCTCTGCCGAGGATCTTTCACACAGCGGCCTTTGCATATCCGTGCACTTTCTAGCGAGCGAGTCTCTTATGTCAAACCTAGGAAGTAAGATTTGGGGTAATTCAGCAGTTCAAAGCAGTTCAACGTAGGTCTGGATTTTCACGAAATGCTAAGCAGCCAGATATACTCATGGAAACAGTAATATTTGCTTGGTAAAGGAAGACTTAAAAACCCCTGGTATTTTAATGTTTGCAGGAATTCACAAACCAGACGTGTCCATTGCACATACCTATTTACTTGCTCTTTTCTGCCTGTACATTTGTATCATTCTCTGACGGAAAACATCAAATGCATCTTCTTTATTTTCTTCCCCTGCAACACCCAAGCCCTCCCCTGCAGAGGTAGCACCCCTAGGGAGCAAAATGAATAGTTAGAACACTCTTGTTTCCGTTACATTTGACAATGTGCAGAAGAGAACTAAACAATAGCTTCCAACATAGACACAATTCAAGTGGAAAGTAATTTTGCTTCATTTGGGGGAGATGGGGAGCAGAGGCTTGGTACCTGGTGTACCAGATCAACTAGAAAACAATCCCCACCTCCCGTTACACATGCAAATGCCCACCAGAAGAAAATGCTCCTATGGTATTAAAGGAGCAGTGAAGATAAAGTCATCTAACAGATCAAAATCTTATGTAAACTCTTGTATTAATCACTTTATTCATGGTAGAGAGGATCCTCTGTTGAAAAGATGGCAAAAATTGCCTTGTTTCTTACATTTCAAAAGTGACAGAAGTCAGAGACATTGAGGAATGAGTAGGAAACATCATGTAACTCTGCATAAAAGATGAAATTTTTACCAAGGGAATGTAATGCTGCTTGCTTAAAATTTCCAGCACCCAAAGCGAGCTGGAGTCTTGTAGGACACACCATAGACAAAATCTGGAGCTCCTGCCTTTCCCAAGAAAAATGAGTCATTAACTCATCTCTCTTCACCCAAACATGCGAACAGAAGCAGACAGGCCTCAACAACATAAAAACAACTTTCTGTCCTGGAAGTAGAGGGAGAGGATGACCCACAAGAATGCAGAGAGAGAAATAATTAAAAACCATCTCCTTCTCCAGGCTATGTGCATAGAACATAGACATTGCAAAGCTGAGAGTAATGAAACCTCTGCCACAGGAATGACCTTCTGTACTAGTTTAATCCTCAGGTCAACAAGTTTTTGGAAGAGGTACAGAAAGCATTTCTTCACTCCTGATTGCAGATGTCTTTACAGGAGTGACATAGCAATGGACTCAAGCTAGAAAAACTGTATTTTCACATATTAAATGGCTATTAAATGTTTAGAATGTGGTGGGCTGACTGTCAGACCAGATACAATTAAAAAGCTCCTGATTACTGTGCAGCAAAAGTTGTGCCAGGAGCTACAGAAACAAAAAGTTTACTCATAGATTTGGTTGCAACAAGTTTTGAGGTTAAGAACCAAGGTGCTAACACTGGTGAACACAAAGAGAGCGACAGGCGAAGTTAAGCTGCTTCCTCGTCATCCGTTTGCTGCTGAAGAAGGACATTTAGAAAATATGGTGATGGCCACTGGACCATGGGGAGCACTAAGGAAAAAAGAAAGCAACCAACCAGAAGTATCCTACCAACTAAAATGACCAGTACTGTCCAAGGCATGAAGGGAACATCGAAATCCCTGCAGAAAGCAGATTGTTAAACCACAGACTACGTGAGTGGACTAGAAACTTGTCATATGGCTTCAGAGAGAAACAAATAGTTTCTGCCTCCTCATTCAGTCAGGGAGTTGAAGGAGATATTATCCATTCTCCGTGCTGGCAGCAGTGGACACCGGATACAGCAACTTTAAAAGACAAAATGAAGATTCAAAACCAAAACGTTTATTTTTAAGGAAAAAGCACACTTACCTTCTGGCAGATGCACTTACCTCTTTCCATGTGCAGTGGAACGAATCACATAATTACAGTGAAAATAAATTTGTTGCCTAAACCTAGAAGTACTGTGTATGATATTCCTGAAGTCTATTTATGCATTATGTACCTGGTGTGGTAGGAAAGAGATTCCTGGGATAATACTATGTGTTAAAAAAAACCCTAAAGTACCCTAAACAACAAAAAACACCTCCCAAAGAACAGGGGCACCCCTGTATCTTTAGAAAGTGCCTGCAGCCTTCAGTGAGGTCAAATTAGATGGCAAGAAAGAGCCACTTTCCAGCCCAGCCTTTGCTCGGTCTGGCCAGAAAATGCATGAAGTCTCCACGCTTAACTACACTGAGGCCAGAGGCCAACATCAGGAAGGAAAAAAAACACTGACCTGGCCACATCTAGGTGGGTTAAATAAATATAGTTACTATCAGAATCCCAGCCTTTGCCAGAGCTGTCAGATTTCTGCAGTGTGTTCCCATTACATACACTTTTACAGGCTCTCTGATTCCTTTTCCTCGTGTACCAAGGCCGTGTCCTTCTTGCCAGCCCATCTTCTGAAGCATCTGAAACCCCACATTCCTGTTTGTCAGCTTCTTGTGTGAAAACTCTAGATCTTTTGGTTTCTATGGAGAAGAAAAAGAAAACAAAAAACAAAGGGTTTTTTTGGTTATACAGGCAGAGATGTATTAAAAATCCCTCATTCCCCTTCCCCCCACAAACTGTGGTTGAATTTCTGGATATACAGAAATATCTTTTAAGCAGCACAGAAAAAGTCTATCAAAGAGTAATCTGCCTGGCCAGTAATCATGTCTGCCTTGTCAGTTTAAAAAATAAAGATGTATATTTCAGGTTCTCAAACTGTTTACTTACATTATTAAAACAGCCAAGAATACACCTTCATCTTTTAAAATGTAGTTATTTTTTTTAATAACAAATACTGAATGATCTGATGACAGAATCCCTATTACAAATACAGAAGCAGTCAAATCACATTTCACCAGTTTTGGAAAATTACATCTTTTCCAGGCAGCAATGCACTGATTTCTAAGACAACAGGAGGCATGGCTCTCCTCAGATTTAACTTTTTCAGGATCAGGCTTTTCAGGTTTTAATTTGATTTTATGACAATGACATTTTCAGAGGCTGTCTCTTGCAATGGCAAACCAGAAGAGTTCTTTACCTTCTTCTTCTTTGTAACTGGGCAACCATGAGGCCTATCATAAGCAATTCTGACAGGTTCGTGCACTGCAAATCAAATCAATGACAAAATTCAGCTGTAAAGAAAAACAAATTTAATACAGAACTCCAAAAGTACATCTCAAGTGGGACTCTAACTCAGTGCCTTGGCCTAAAATCAGAACCAGTGAGAAAGATCAGAGTTAAAAAAATAAAAGAAATGTAAGACTTTTTTCCCCCCTCCACCACAAGAAAGGCAATTAGTCCATGCATGGATTTAGTGTTGGACACGTCATGCCAGCAATACACGGATGCATGATATAGGGACTAAATACTAAATACTATAAAGATCTTTCATTTCCCTGAGCTTCCATAATACTCCAATAGGAAATTCAGACTAAACTGAAATGAGGTTTTTGTCCATCCTTTTCATATCACGACAACCTTCACTAATAAAAATCATTACGTAAAGACATTTGTTAAACCAGCTGCAGAGCACACAATGTACCTAAAAATCAGAAATTCTGTACTGATGCCTACAAAGTCTCTTTGCAGGAACACTCACCTTTTGGTTCTTCTATGAGGCAGATCCTTTTAGATGCAGGAATCATACCGACTTTCAGAGACTTGCTGCTGATTCGTTTGCGAGGAAATAGGGTACCAGGAGCAGGAGCTGATGCCTGTGTCGACAGATTTGGTATAGCACCATCAGATGATGCGGCTAGCTGCATTTCACCTGCTGAAATTTCCTCTCCTGTTTTGGAAATCATTTCTTCAGCTAGGTTTTCCACACTTCTACCTGCTGAGATGTCATCCTCTTCTCCCTCCTCTGCCTGCTCCATTTCCATCTCTTCCAAAGGCTGGGAGATATCCTCCTCAAACTCTGCTTCCTCCTCATTATCTTCATCCTCTTCTTCTTCATCCTCTTCCTCTTCTGAAATATCCAAATTTCTCTCTTCAGGTTTAGCACTTTCCCCAGCATCAGCTGCTTCTGACACAGCGCTGAAGTTAATAGATGGACATAACTCATAGACTTTCATTCGGTAAAATTTGAAAGCAGAACTGTTTCGATCCTGTAGAAACCTAAGCAAAAACGACAGCGAAAATAATATCAAAAAGAGATTTTCTGTAGCCAGCATGAAGCAAGACATTACAAATACATTTCTGAATAATCTTTTGAATAGTCATTCCGCATGTGTTTTTGTAGAACTTTAGGATTCCCCAACAACATGTGCAGCAACAGGGAGTATTGCTCAAAATCCCCTGTTCCTAAACACACCGAGTAAAAGCACACATCTCAACAAATAATAAAAGGAAGTATCTCCTTAGTTATTGTTTATATGCATTTTGGTTTTTCTTATCTGCCTATTGACAGAGACAAACATGTAAGTTACTCACCAAAGATCTGGGTTATCTGCACTGTTGTCTATGCTGAACTGCTCAATCTCTGGTCCTACTTGAGCAACAAACTTGGCAAGCTTCTCAGCAGTTTCCATCGTTTTAGCATCCACTGCAAGAAATGGAATGCTTATTATCTGTAGCTTCACACAAAATCTGCATCACTGGAAGGTCAGTGCAGCTGAGAACGAGCTACTTTAGCAAAATAAATTGAGTTTTAGAATTTCCAGCAGAACATTCAATGCAATTCTTTTCTCATATAATTTACAATTTAAAATCTAATCCTGAATCTTCACTTACCATCAGGAAACTGAGAGGACAACGGTGGGAAAAGTTCAGGTGGTGCTGATAAATCCTCAGAATTCACCCTTTTTCCTACTGGCAGAGACACCTCTGAACTGGTGGCACATTGCGAGGACGAGGTTGTATCGAGGGAGGAATTCTTCTCAGCCAGGCTGGTTTCTGATACCGAAGGCTTTGACCGGACTGAACCTTGCAGATGCTTGTCTTGGTGCTTCAGCACTGTACCGGCTGAAAGCACAGTCTGTGTCCCTGTGGTTGCTCTCCTCACCTTCCTTCCCCGAATACCATGTTGTGTGATAATTCCAAGCCTTTTTCTTTTAAATAGCCTTCTCTTGATACTTGCAACTTTCCTGGCGTACAACATGGCCCTGACTGATTCCGTTGCAGCTTCTTCTAGTGTTCTGCTCTCACCACCTGCTTCCTTTCCAGACGACGTCCGCCTCTGCATCTCCGACAACTTCAGTCTGTAATACTTGTATTCTAGACTGTCCTCATCAGACAAGAACCTAAATAAAATCATATCAATAACATGAAATGAAAGCCCAAGCTGAAAGCACAACTAAACTCAAATTCTCTGCTCAGTGGCAACTGATGCTTTTTTCCAGGGGCACACAGAAGTTGGGACATTAGTGACAGCCTGCATGGGTTCTTCTTGGAGTAACAGCCAACCCCACTTCTAAAGCAGTAAGTATGCCAAGCAAATAAATGCTGGAGTTTTGACATAAATCATTTGGTCAGTAATTAATCAGCTATGCTGCCATTCACATGTGAATACATATTGCCAGACTCAAAGATCATTACACCTGGAAGCGTCTTAGCTTTCCTTTTCCGACATTATTCACAGAACAACAGATCCGTGAGTCTGTTGCCTTGCTGTACATTAACTACTGTTGCTTATTATCTCCATCTTGTAAATGCAAATTGCTTTTAATTATCTTGTATTTGGATTGACATACAGTGATTATCGACAGATCAAAAGGAACGTGATCTGCTAGACAAAACAGAGGCACCAGGACAATTTCCAGAGAAATCAGAAGTATAATTAGCTGAGGAAACACTTTCAAAAAGGCTGATTAAATATCCAGTGGGCTTTGATCTTACATCCATTGAATTAAACGCTGCATTTAATTAAATATATTCCAAATACCTTCATCAGAGAGTAGTATTACGACATACTGGTCAAACACACCTACCAATATTCAGGACAGTTCTTTTGGGCGTTCCGCTCTTTGACAGACAAGGTTCCTGAAACGATGCTGTTCACCAGCTGCTCAATTGTCTCTACAACTTTCTGGTCAGCTCGCTGCAGGGCTGCAGGAAGAAATAAAATGTAGGCAGTGTATTATTCTCATCAGCAAAGTATGAATGTGTTGGCTTTTTTATTCTCTGACATGGTGCACTTAATACTAGAATAAATTAAGGAAACCTCAGAAAGTTTCTGACTGTTTTCTCAACTCAGCTTGGATTCTAGAATAGTTTATTTTGAGAAGCACTGTGGTTTAAGAAACTGATCCTTTGTCATCCTGGGCAAGTTAAGCTATCCTTTAGAAGGCAATCACATATTGCACCAAAAGCATTTTGTCCAAAATACATCTATTTGAATGGTGCTCTGAAGGGCTGAGCTCCGAATTATTAGCCAGTGCTGCAAGACCTCCCTGCAAAAGCATCTGAAGTTTAATTAGGAATCAGGAAAAAACAGGATGAAAATTTAGAAATTGTTAGGAATAATAGGAAATTAGGAAAAACCAGATGAATATAGCAACGAGTAAGAACACTTTAGCGAGAATGAACTAGATGACCTAAGACAGCAGAGGAGATGGTATTCCTATAGAGGGTGGTATATAAACAGCTTCAAAGCAATACTCCTGCATCTGATAAAAGCGGTAACATCTCTGACTTTGCTTAGATGTAAATACTTACTCCATGGTGTAGCCAGTTCCAGCTGTGGTCCTGGCCTCCCTACCTCGAGTTGTGCAGCTGGAGGGTAGGGCAGCCGAGGGCACAGGGTGAAAATCCTAGATTTAAAGTATAAGCACGTGCAGGAGAGGGCAGGCAGGAGGCATGCGTTCATCCACAAGGCTGAAACCAATCGCTACAACAGATAGTATTCACTACCTGCCTCAGCACTGCTAGGTTTTACAGGGATTTCCCAGAATTAGGGATTCCTGACCTAATGAAACCATAAAAATTAAGATAAAATGCTAGTGACAAATGAATAACTCCTATACTGCGAAGGATTTTACAACAGCTGACTCACGTTTAACTTTTGTGTCAGGAGAGGGTTTTTTGAGCTGCACCGTGGGCTCCGGTTCCGTTTTTTTCATCTGAATTGGATATCCACTCTTCTCCAACCAGGCCTTCAAGTTTTCAATGTACTCTCTTCCAAACAACGTCGAATCATCAAAGTTTGGGAAGAGCGTTGGCGCTGGCGCCATTTCCTGGAGCCCTACAGCTTCAAGGATTTTCTCTTGCCTAAAAGCCGACGCCAGCGCGAAGGTTTGCCCCAGGAGCGCGAGAGACTTCCGACAAAGAGAAACGGTGGTCTCAAAAGCACTCATCATTTCTCTTGGGTTACCAAACCCGCTCGTCTTGATGCTCAACTCGTAAGCATTGCAGGCCATGAGCAGTGGTGTGACACCTTTGAGCAGTCGGTCCTGCAGCCTCATGATGTATTTATCGAAAGGTTTTATTATCTCAAAGAAGCAGTTCTTCGTTTTCACAGCGCCCTTGTCCAACAGCATGTTTAAAAACTCGTTGTCCACTTTGGGGGTTTTCAGAGCAGCGTGTTGTAAACTCTTGATAGTAAAGAAACAATAATCTCTGTGTTCTGGCTTTAAGGAGCATTTGAACGAAGCCAGCATTTTCGCACAGGTTTCTGTCTCCAGCTCAAAGAGAGCTCCAAAGAGCCGGGAAAATTCAGCATCGTTTTTTATTGCGTGAAACCCAGCCCATTTTATAATCTCTATTCCAAATGTTGAAAAAATGTCAGATTTGTCCACAAGGTCAAAATTGAGATTTCTGAAAACGTGCGCAGGCTTTTGGAGCCTGAGGAGAGGTCTCTGGGTCGTTAGAGTCAGCCTCTGATTAGGTCGTGGAGGCAACTTTTGGTTAGGGCGCTGGAGGGTCACCGGTCTCTGGTTCGGTCGCTCAGCAGCTTCTGGTGCTGGATCAGGTTGCAGGGCTGGCTTCTGGTCAGCACCCAGCGGCAGTTTTTTAGTGTTCCATTTCTTTAGGGGAGGTTTAATATCTCCTTTGAGTATTTTCATTTTAACAGCACCCCTTGTGATGCGCTTTCCTCGCAGAGCTCTTCCCCTGCCCATGTTGCCTCTCCGGAGCGGGGGTCGGAACTCACTGTCAGATTGAATTCCAAAGTCTACATCATACTCCTGATTTTCCATGTTGCCGTATTCATCTTCCATGAGTCCCGGTGATCTAAAATCACCCAGAATATCTGAAGAACTAAAGTCAGTTTCATGCGGTCCAGTGGATTCCCAGGAGTCGGGAGGGCCATAGTCCTGGTCGTGAGACACCAGGCCCCCGTACTCCCGGTCATGGGAAGCTGGGTGTCCATATTCCCGGTTGTGAGCAGCTGGGTGCCCGTATTCCCGCTCGCGAGACGCTGGGTGCCCGTATTCCCGGTCATGCGAAGTTGGACACCCAAACTCCCGGTCACGAGATGCCGGGCGGCCAAATTCCCGGTCACGAGACACCGGGTGGCCGTACTGTTCATGGTAATAGTTATCCTTCCTTATGAGAGGACTAGCAGATCTGTAAGAAGGTCCTGGATAGTCTTCTCTAGGGTCTTCTCTCCAGTCATCATGCGGGTGGTGCTGGGCGTTGTCATGAGCGTATCTTCCATCATCATGAAAGCTGTCTTCGTATCTTGGTCTTGGGACTGGCCTTGCATGAGCTGTAATGATCAAAACATAAACACACTGATGCACTGCAAGTGGGATTAAGAAAAAAAATAATTCATAAACACATTTAGACACAAGAGCCAACACATCAGAACTCCCAGCATGTCGAACTTTAGGATATTCCCATTTGCTTTCTTCTGTACACCGAGTGATTCATAATGAACCAAAAGCAACAACTTATTAACAACGCCTAAACACAAATGTTGAAGCAATCGATTAAAACTTCTACTCTCACTACAACTGAAACGCAAGCTCTGCTATAAACTCCATTTTCTACTTGCTCACAACTTTCTCAGTCTAGGAAGATGCTGATGATGTGCTCGTAGTACTTCTACTTGGGTTTCTCAGGTGTAAAAATACCAAAAGTGTGCACTTTCTGGTTCTACACCAGAATTCCACAGTTGAGCAGAAGATCGCATATTCCACAAACGCATACACAATTATCTGAGATAACATTAAAGTCAGGAATACTCAAATTTCCATTCCAGTACTTGGATTCAGAAAGTAAAGAATACTTGAACAAATTTAAGTTTTTAAAATACATCATTTCTTTGGAGCTTATACAACTTTAAGAAAAGATATCATTTTAAAACTCTAAATCTCCTATGGATGTAACCCAAGTTATTTTTCTAGACATTTTAATTATAAATTGAGACAATAAAAGAATTCACAGGTCATGTTTTGTATATGTTCACTAGATTAATGCCCTGCTTTTAGCTTTTTCTCCAAAAATAACATGGAATACAAGAGCTTCAGATGCACTCCTACGTTTATTTAACTTATCAGACATCAACAGAATTCCATCCTGCAGAGATGTCCCTGGAGACCTCCCTGAAATCAGACCCACTCTCAGATGAGAACAGAATTCCTTTGTTTGAAATTCGTTCTTTTTGCCCGGAATTTGCATTCCACATTGAAACAGTGTCAGTCACACCAAGCTATCAGCCTCCTAAATAAATATGAATGTGGCAAAACACCAGCACAAGGCATTTTAGGCGTATATATGGCCATGGAAGGCAAGGGATCTGCCATAGCTGTTACCACAGCAGTTGCTGTGATCCACGGCACATCCTGCCCGGGTTTCCTTACCTTTAAAATGATGGATCGTGTCCTCTATCGCGTCCCCACGGTCCATGCGGTACCTTTTAACTTTGTCCTGCACTACAGCATCAAACGTCTCCCGTGTGATCCGCCGAGAGGCCATTTTTATCCTGCAGAGAAACAGCACAATGCGCTCCCTCAGCGGGGCACGGAGCCTGCGGACGGTCCTGCCGCTGCCGGCACCTTCCCGGCACCCCGGGGATCCCTCCTTCCCCCCCCGCCGGGCTCCCGTCTGCACAGCGTGAGGGTGCGGGCAGCTCCCTGCCCCGGCTTCCCGGCCTGAGGTAAATCGTGAGGGGGAACCGCGGCTGCGGGCGCCTTCCCACCCCTCACCGGGCGACCCCCGGCAGCTCGCTGCCCGCCGCCCCGCGCTGCCACACGCGCAGGCACCGTCAGGCGGCG
>VZRW01003351.1:35978-58858 GCA_013398125.1 Aegotheles bennettii | reverse complement strand
CCCCCCTGCCAGCCCCCCCTGCTCCTCAGGGTGATGTGGGTGTCTCTGTCAAGCACTTTGGGCTCCTCTTCCCTTCAAATTCCCTTGCTCCCTGTCTCCAGATGTGGTTTCTATTTTGCTGTTTGAAGCCGGTGTCATCCCGAGCTCCAGCATCTCCTGCTCCCGTCTGACTTCAGCTCCAGCAAAAAGTTGCAGAGCAGGAGCGACTTCCCCACTGTGCCTTCAGCTGTGGAATGGGAAGAAGCCTCTGGGGTTGGGGTTGGATGGGAACTTAGAAAGACACCTGGAAAACGCTGGAAAGGATTGTGCAGGGTCAGTAAGTCTGCTCCACACAGCAGCACAGCACTTGGTGCTGAGTTTTTGATCTTAAACCTGCGCTGCCCTGAAGTTTGGAGGAGTTGAGGATGTGTTTGCCTTTGCTGACTGTTTTTTCCCCGTCGGCTGTTAATTCAGCAGGTTTGGAGTCTGCCATCACTTGGCTCCTCATTGTGTTCTTACAGTCACGTTAACTGCAGAGCTTTTCCTGGAGGTTGTGTGCTCCTGCGGTGTTTTTCTGTGGTTTGGTGAATTTAGAGTGTTTTGAAAACATTCTGGTTTTTAAAAAGACTCCGGTTTGGGAGAAGGGGTGTGTGTGTAAAGGAGCAGAGGAGATATCTGTAGGTGTTGGAAAACAGAAGAGAGGCACCGTAATAAGGGGACCAGAGGGTTGGTGTAATCATAGCAGCAACCTGTAGGTGAGTGTATTTAAAAATAATCATATGATTGGGTGTTTAAAACACCAGGGGGTCCATTCTAGGGAACCCTGAGCATCTTGACGCCCTTCTAGAGCTGTGGATGCCCAACACTTTGTGTTAATCGTGGCTGAGGACCTCTGCAAGCTCAAGAGGAGCTGCTGCAGAGAGGAACTGGGGCTGTCCTTGGTGTTGGATTTCAGCAGGAACTCTCTGATCCCAGGGATTGCTTCAGGCAGAGGAATTTTAGCTCTGGATAGCACAGCAGTATGAGTCAGGAGCTGCAATGATTTCTTTTTGCTTGACCTGCAGCTGTAGCTAGTACACACACTTGGGCAATCCCCACTGCCAGGGATATCTCGTGTTAAACTTTGCTTTGAGAGGTTACATAAAACAAGGTGAGCACCAGCACAGCCCTGAGTGTGTGGTTACCTGATGAAGCAGATGGGCTTGGTACAGGTCAAACTGGTTTGCTGTTGGGAAAACTCAGGCATCAGGAATCATTCACTTGTACTGACTTTGCTGCTGACTGTAGGAAGATGCGGTCAGGTTTGCACCTTCCCTATGTGAAGCAGCTGCCAGTACTTCACCCAGCAGGACTGTTCTGTCTTCCAGGTGGTATCTGAGTGTGCCTGGCAGCCGTCTCACAAAGGGAGGTTACTTCTCATGTGGTGTAGAAAGAAGAACTGAAATGCAAACAGCTCACACCAGGTCACAAAATAACTGAGCGTTGGAGAAGCTCCTTGGTTGTGCTTTGAATCCTCTGCTTGCTGTTGTGCAATTAACGGTGAAGGTGTGCCTGTGTCATGTGTCAGTGCTGCTAGGCCTGAGGTATGGTAAGGTAATCAAACTTAATTGCAATCTGCAGAGCTTTGGTGAAGCAGAGTTGATGCTTAACTTTGCATTAACGGTGTGGAGTGGGTCCGGCAGCAGAGCGAGGAACAGGACTTGGTACAGCCCAAGTGATACCTGCTTGGCACTCCCGTGGGTCGTTCTCCTTAATGATGGAAGATTTTTTAGTTCTTTATTTTCCTTTCATTTTTTTTTTTCCAGGCACTTTAAGCTGCTGGGGCTTTAGTGCAGAGATGATAATGATCCCTCGTGTTGAAATAGTTCCTGGCAAAGATTGCTCGAGTGTTGGCTGGGGGTTGGTTGTGTTCCAAATAATCTCAGTTTGAATTAAAAAAAAATAATAAATCAATCTGTGGTGGGATCTGTCACTTTGGGATCTCATGTGCTTGTGGTGATGTTCAGGTGAAGATATTCAGGATCCACAAATGGGGACGTTTGTATTTGCATGGGCTGCAGAAGGCCTGCTGACTGAGGGGGCATGTATAACATTTTATTGTCATTTCTTTATGGCATTACCTCTGAGAAATAATTTTTGAGAGGAATGTTCGAGTGCAGAGGAGGTTTGGGGTTTTGCATGTGTGGTTGGTTGGTTTTGTGCCTCCTGTTCCTGGAGGAGGGCGGCTGCTGTCTGATAAAGGGGGTGGGTTCAGCAGAGCGCCCCTGGGATTCAGTCCCCTGGTTTTAGTGCTCCCTTCTCCCTCAGATAAAGCTGTTATCTGTCTTGCAGATAAGAACTGGTCTTCATTTTTTGGCTGTGGAAAGCATAGCTGAGGTGTTCCCAGCAACAGCCTGCTCTTAGCAACTGAAGAATGAAGTGCTGTTTTCTCTTGCCAAGATTTTCTCTGTTCCGTGGCTCGTGCTTTCCTTCCAAGCTTAGCTCAAAATGTGAGGCCTCCTCGGGATAATACAGTTGGCTTGGCTAGCAGAGGTTTAGATTTAACCATTTCTCAGTGTTCAGCAACTTAATTCAAGTCAGACAATCTAAAAGCACGCAAAGAATTTGCATCTTTACCCTGGCTTTTATTGGCTGTCTCTGGCCGAGGGAGGCAGGAGGAACGTTGATTTTGTACTTTGGAGCTAAGAAAGCATAGGGGAAAAAAAAATTAAACTCTTCCAGACACTGTCACTTGGTGAGTCTTTCAGTCAATGATTCCTTAAAACCATGCTAACAGTTTCTGTGCAGCCCTTGAAAGGAAGAAGAGCAATGAACTATTCATAGCTAATGTTTTGGGAGCAGATTTGTGTGCAGCCGAAAGATGAATGTGACTGCAGAGAGTTGAGTCTGCAGGGCATATCTGCTCTTGATTTTTAATGGCTTAATCAAACTGGAAGGCAAAGATGGACCTCAAGGGGCTGTGTAGTTATAGCTCACCCCCCTGTTTGAGTGTTTCAGCCCTTTTTCCTGTGATTTTCTGTGATGCTTTTGCTCCAAGGGTGAATTTAAGGCTACAGTAATCTCAGCTCTTACCACATCTCTCCCTCTGTCAGGCTCAATTGCTCAGTTTAACAGTAACAATTGAAGGAAACCTAATTGAGCAGCTTCCCTGGGCACTGTTTAACTTCAGCCTGCCTGGGAAAACGTGTGAAAATTTCTGCAGGTACTCACTTGGTTTTCTTTTGTCCTAATTTAATTACACACTTTCATTAGTGGTGTTAGGGACATAATTAAAAAAAAAAAGAGAAGAATTAGGAGCTGGATAATGAGGGAAGCTGGTGTGCCTGAATGGAGTTGTACCAGTGACTTTAGCTGAATGAAATCAAATTTCTGCCCCAGAGGTGAACTGGGGCTTCGCACAAGTTGGTGTAACAGGATGCTCCCGTGTCCAGAACTACTTTTACAATTCCTATTGGGGTCGTGCGAGGAAAAAGCAAACGTTTCTTAGCAAATGTGCTGTTGGGTTCAGAGAGCTGACGGTGCTGTGTATCCGCTGCTCTTGCTGCAGCAGGGCAGATGACATCCTTTCAGAAGAATTCGTGGTTTGTGACAGGTCTAAATTCCACTGGAGAATATCAGAAAAACATGGGTTTGGGTAATGACACGTTGCAAGGCAGGCTCTGGGCTGGCTGCCTGGGCTGTGCCTGGTGTCTGGCCGTGGAGTAACATGAAAACTGTAATGATTGGGTCTGCTGCTATAGTTATTTTTCTATTAACAGGTAGTTTGGAGTCTGCCCAAGTGTTGGCAGGATGTTAGTGGAGCCTGGGCAGGATGGGCAGTGGACAAAAGGAAACAGCTTTTAAATTGCAGCAGGCAGATTCAGGTTGGACATCAGGGACAATTCCTTCCCTGTGAGGGTGATTGGGGGTGGGAATGGGTTGCCCAGGGAGGTGGTGGGGTCACCGTCCCTGGAGGTGTTCAAGAGGTGTCTGGATGTGGCTCTGGATGCTGTGGGTTAGTGGTGATGGAGGTAGGTGGTTGGACTGGATGAGCTTGAAGGTCTCTTCCAACCTCAGTGATCTGATGATATCTTGCCTCCATCAGCTGGGAGGTTTGTGCAGAACCCAGATCTCCTCCTTCCTGCTGCTCCTGGAAGCTGGTGCTGTTGATCTGCCGTGGGAAAGCGTGTGGTAAAATAGATAAAGGAGGAATTTCAGGCAGGTCAAGTGAAGTCAAACTTTTAAACAAGGTTTAATTTTGAAATACATAAGTGTATAATCATCTGCAAGCCTTTACTTTAGCAATGGGATTTTAATTGTACACACCCCAACTGGAGAATTTGTATTTATTCCTTAGTTGTGATGCTGGTCTCTGAAACTCATTGACTTTTCTGCCGAGGAACTAATTATCTTAAGACTGTGTAATTTAAAATACACTTAAATTAAATAGCTTAAATACAACATCATGATTGGACTCCTGGGTGGCTTGGACAGCCAGGGCTGGTTTTTCTCTGAACCCCCCCCCCCGCCTTTGGGCAGAGAACTGGCACCTGTCTGTAAGATGTTCCTCCTAGTGCGTTGCTTTCATCATCTGAATAACTCGATTCTGTCTCGCCTGTCCTTTTAATCAAAATCACCACCAAGGAAAGCAGAACATCTGACTCGTCAGAGTGTCAACTTGACAGCTTGATTGAGCTTGCTCAGGTATTCATTAAGTGCCGTGAGAGAGAGCTGGGAGAATGGAGAGGAAAGCCTGTCAATGCTCCAGGTTTTAATGTGTGGGGCATATTCTGTGCCTCTCCTGGTATGCAGGAACGGAACTTTGTTTAATGCACAGATGTTTCTGCAATCGCTAGGACATGGGCAGGATACCTGGGAAGAGTCATGGGGCTCGGAGGAGCATCCCAGGGATCAGAGGAGCAACCCAGAGCTCAGAGGACCATCCCAGAGCAGACCGTGGCAGCCAAGTTCCTTGGTTTGCCTGAGATGCCACTGCCAGAAGCAGAGGGGCTGAGCTTCCCTGTTTTGCAGCTCGGTAAATCTTTAGTCTGTGCCTGTGAATTAGTGTGGCTGAGTTACACAGGCAGCGTTCTCCGATGAAGTTGAAACTGGATGCTGGAGTAAATGCTTTGTACTTCCAACAAACCATCACGGATTCTGTTGTAGAAGCACAGCGTATGTTACTCATTAAACCTCTTTAACTTTTGAACTCGCCTTTGCCTGCAATTTTGCTTTTTGATTATACATTCTCTTAGGGGAATGCTTTGCTCTCCAGCGTGCAGTGCTGAGGACTCTGGATCCAGATGTGTGACAAGGACCCGTGTAACTGCAGTATAAATAACAGAAGTGTGTTATAAAAAAATAAAACCAACCTGCAGCTATTTTTTTTCTCGTTTCCCGTGGTTTTGTGAACATAAGTAATGACTGCACACAGGGCTACACAAAACACAAGGATTTAAAAAATATCCAGCTGCTCCGTGTTGGGTTTGAGTGGATTATTTAATGAGCTACTCAGATTGCTATATATGCAAAATAATACCTGGCTTCTCATGGCCAGGCACCACAAATTCACGCTGAAACTTTCAAGCAAAGCTTTGTTCCCAGTGGCTCCCGTGGGCGTTATTGGTCATAACAACCAGAATTCAGTCAATAACTGAATCCAGCCCAACTCCAAAATAAAATAAAGCTGCGTTGCTTTGTAGCCAGCAGATGTGAATAAAAATAATAAATGCTATTTTTACATTTAAGCTCCTGCAAATTTAGAGCCTTTATTTATGTAGAGCATGTGGGCAGTTTTAATATGTAAAATCTGAGCGTAGAGACAGGTGTTTCTGAGATCAGGGCATTGGGAACTAAAAATAGAAGAAGAAAATCTCTGAATAAGATGAAAGAGAATATTGTTGAGTAAATGGATAACATCTTTATGCATGTGCATGTTCTAAAATAAGTCCGGGCTTAGTAACATCAGTTTAGTTTTGAAAAATTCCTTTTAGTCATCTCTTTCTCAATCATCTTTCAAAATCATGGTTTAAAACAAAGTTGCGTATTGCATTCCTAAGCTCTTTAGCGTGGTTTCTATTTTTGTGGGGTTATTTTTGATAGGGATAAATCTGATATTGTGACCTACATTTCTTTATACGAGCTAGCTAGGGATAATATCTCTGCTTGTGATTTCTTTCATGCTTTTGCTGAAAGGCGTTGTTTTACAGTAAATTTTCCAGGCGCGTGAGATAAGAAGGAAAGGAAGTAACTGCAGGTGGTAATTAGAAATAATTAATGGTCTGTGTTCTTCAAAATCATTTAATGATGCTCTGCTTCAGGGTTTGAATCATCTTTTAGTCTCAATCCTTACAGGAGTTTTTGTTCACATGATGGTCCAATGGTCAGGAATATGATGGGATAAAGGTTGGACTTGATGACCCTGGATGTCCCTTCCAACCATAATGATTCTATGATTCTGTGATTCTATGTGACCAAGCTTCTGCGATAAAACTTTCCAAGTGCAAACGTTGATGCTTTTTGGGTCACGCTTTGAGCCATCAGATGTTATCTTTCATTAAATTTTTGAGTTATTACTCTCTGAGCAACATCCCGCGATCTCCTGGTTTTGAAAACACCCTTAGGAGTTGTAAACACATTGATATGTGCCTTCCCAAAGCTCTAGCAAGTGATGTCTGGCATTAAAGATACCCAGATGTGTTTGTCCTCCCTCGGACTGAGCGCGTGGGTCGTGCTCAGCTTCATCATCACAAATTGGTCATGCACGAGTACAGACAAAGCTGCTCTGGCTCTGCGTTAATATCTCCGCTGCAGCCGAGGGAGTTTGGAAGTGAAGTCTGGCACTAATTTATGAGCGAGATGTGGGGGGAAAAAATAGGTCAGCAAGTAAGAAAGGTGCTGACAAGCATATAATATCTCGAGATTGTTAAAAAAGAAAGAAAAATAGTCTGAAGGCGGCCTTTCTGAGCGAGCAAGCTGTCGTGCCTGAGGTTTCCCAGGCATCAGAGGGGGGTAAAAGTGAAATAACTTGCTGGAGGCCAGGTGGGAAGGCTGTGGTAGGACCAGGGAGCAGTTTGGGAATTAGGCAAGTGAGAGCATGGAGCACAGCAGGAGCCGTGTGTGCAAAGTGCACTGGCTCACTGGCTCCGAGCACGTGTGCAGCAACTGTGTGGAGAGGGAGCTCTGGAATCGCTGCTGTGCTGCTCTCAGTCAAATCGCTGGCATCATCAAAATAGCCTTCGTGGCACGTGTGAGGCATTGGATCCATCTCTTTCCTAAAATAACCTCCAATTGCTGATGGCAGGCTTTTAGGACTTACTGCTGTGACTATTTTTTCCATTTTCCAAGGCCGGGTTTTAAATTTCTCTGTGCCTTCTCCAGTATTGGGATGCTCAGCAGCCAGACCGAGCAGTAACCAAAATCCTCACTGGAAGAGGATGGAGCACGATCTGATTCTTCTCTCTAGAAACTGTGGCCATTCTGATGTTGTAACGTGCAGCTGAGTTCCTTGTGGGCTGAAAAGAGTGAAAATGGTTCACCCAGATTTCCCATTGCACTGAAGTGCCCCCACACTCGCACCTTTTAGGCACTGGAATGGGCTGCCCAGGGAGGTGGTGGAGTCACCGTCCCTGGGGGTGTTCAAAAAACGGGTTGATGAGGCACTTGAGGCCATGGTCTGATGGTCTGATGGTAAGGAATATGATGGGATGAAGGTTGGACTTGATGACCCTGGAGGTCCCTTCCAACCATAATGATTCTATGATTCTTAAAGGAAGGAAATGGTGCTAGGATCCTGGAAATGCTCTTCTGGGAGCTTGGGAGAGGGGTTTTCCTACTGCAGATGGCCCTGGGAGCAGGTAGCTCCTCCTTCCCGAGCTTTTTATTCCCTGTGTATTTCCTGCTTTTGACACTAACCCTTGCTTTGGTTTTGTTTTCAATTTAGGAGCCGTAGCTCTTCTGCCCACTTGTAAGTGCAACTGGTATGGGTAATGGTGTGAGAGAAGGTCAAGTGGATTTCAAACGGCAGGATGAGGAGCCACTTACACCAACCCATCTTCCATCAGAGGTAAGAGCAGGAGATGGGTGGGTATATGCAGTGGGTTTGAGAGAAGAGTTGCAGCTGCTGTCTGAAGGAAGCATCTCAATGGGATCTGAGTCCTGAAAGAGTTGCAGTGTCTGTGCAGGCCACGTAACCTGCAACGTTTGCCTTCTCTGAGAAGAGCCAAGCAGTTCCAACCCTCTGGGAAGAGGCCAGGCATTGCTCCCAGCTGAAGGGCAGGCAGGGCTGTGCTCCTCAGTCAAGGTTATGTCTTGTTACGTCTTCAGTGGCAGAGCTGGGAAGGGAGCCATAAGTCTTGGTTTCCCTCCTCTTGCTGCTGGTGCTAAACTCTTGTTAGAAACACTGGAAGAGAAGGTGATGCTGACCCTTGGTCTGATGTAGACCAAAACTCAGGCTGAAGTTCACACAGTGCTGCCTTTGCATGGCCACGTTGTGTTTAGTGCCAGACAGGCAGAGATTGGAAGGGAGAATTGAAATGAACCATGGATTTTGGTAATAAACATGAACTTCTTAGTTGTGAAACATTCTGAAAGAAGAAAAATGTTAATGCCTCTTCTCGATGAGAACACAAAGCATATCAAAAGTTAACGTTCTTAAGCCTTGTCTTGACTTGTCTTTCAGTCCATAACCTTCACAGTGTTGGATTTCAAGTGGTTTACTTATTTCTGCCCACGTGTTGCGAGAAGATAGCTGCTTTATAAATGTGAGCTGTGGCAGGAATGTCAATGATAAAACCACTTCCATTCCATTTATCATTTAACAAGACCAGTTTCCTACTTTGGATCTTGGGAACACCATGGAAACAGAGCTTGTGTGTTAATGGAAGGGCAAAAAAGAAACTTCTTCACGTGCCTCTGTCATGAGGAAGTAGTGGCTTAGCTCTTAGAAATCTTAGTAAGGAGAAAACAGTACATGTAGGAGGTGGCAGACCTTGGAACTTTGCATCTTGGCAGACAAGTCTAGGCTTTGTGCTTCATGATCTAACCAGGAATTTACTGTGCTTGAAATTTTGAAGAGAATTTTGACCTAAAGCCCTTGAAAGGGGGGTAAAATATTACAGCTTTTGCTTAGGATTGACTGTGTGACACTGAACAATGCTTTGTTCCAGGATAACCAGGAGAAAAAGAAGGTGCTCAACTCCCTGATGTCTGGTGCATTGGCTGGTGCTGTTGCTAAAACTGCAGTAGCTCCACTGGATAGGACAAAAATCATGTTTCAAGGTGAGTCCCATTGGCTTTTGCAAAACGCTCTTACTTTATTGTTAGCAGAGTCCAAAGCAGCAGCAGCTCTGATCTGCTCAGCCTGGTCCACAGCTCTTTGCCCTCCTTCAGCCTACAGAGCCCCGGCAGGATGCGCACAGCACAGTGATGTGACCACAGTGAACTGAGCCTGAAAACCTTTTGTTTGATTCCTGGTGGGATTAGTGCAGGTGTCAATCAGCTGTGCATCTGGCCCGTGCTGCTGCAGCCAGGTCTCATGGCAGTCAGCACGAGTTTGGCCATTCCAGGGGAACACAAAGGCACGTACTGCTGGTTGGAGATGATGCCTGTGGCTCGTGAACAGTGGCTGGCCACAGGCATTGTGTGACAGCAGGGAGAGTTTTGGGCTGCAGGGTAAACAGACACTAAAGGCAGCATTTGGGGGGGGTGACTGGTAACATTCTGGATTTCTGTGTCCGTTCAGTTTGGAGAAATAAAGTGGGGAGGAGAAAGGGGCAACAGGAGGAGATGGGGCAATATGAGGAGATGTGGCGATGCTGAAAGGAGATGATTGAGCTGTTTGAGTTTCTTGGTAAAGGCAGGGTGCCAGGCAGTGCCTGTTCAAGTGTACGCAGTCTGCTCTACTAAGAGTTGTGTTGTGCTGCAGCTGAGTTTTTTTGGTTAGAGTTGAAGCTGGTGGTGAAAGGGACTGTGAGAGGCGTTGCAGCTGGCATACCTGGCTTTGTGTTGCAAAGCCCTTTTTGGAAGCTGTAAAGTGTGTAACTGAAAATGCAATTCAGCTGATTGGAACAGAAGATTCTCACGTGTTTAGCAGGATTCAGCCCCATCACGGGCTCTGTTCAGTTCCCCTCTCTCAGTGCAGGAACTGTCACTACACTGATTATCCTGGAGGGAGGAGAGCAGACAGTTAATGCAGTAGCCATTTGGTGAGGCCAAGAATTTTAAATCTGGTTGATGTCCCAGATTAAATGAATTGGATAGGTTTAATCTAATCCCTGGATGAGATTTAATTTTGAATTGACTTTCATTTGACATGATTTTCATTCTCAGCATAGCAGGGGCTGAGGTCTGGAATGGTGGGGATATAGATCAGGGAGTCGAAGCTGCGGGCAGCTAAAACCTGGGCTGGCTGCAGGCTGGGATTGCATCTGTGGCCAGATGCTAGTGCAGCAGTGAGGACACACTGTGCTTCTCACCAGAACAAACACCGTAGTTCATCTGAGGTTGGAAACCTTAAGCTCAGAGGTGAGGTGGAAACTGCAGAGCTGGGCTGAGTCAACAGCTGTCTGTATAAATTACCTTTAATTTGTACAAGCCTACATTTATAAAAAGACCTGTTTGGTTTGGCCCATTAAACTCATGATTCAAACGTGCCCATTCTGACCAATTTCTCACCATCTAATGGATTTTTTTCATCTCTTGGTGTCCTAAAGGTTTTTACTCTGGGGCCTCTTTCCTGCCTATAAAGAGGGAAAGCATCTTGGGGTCATGTGAGTGTAGGAAGGTTGTCCCTTGAGCTAGAGACCGAAGAATTTTCCTGTGGGAGAGGGAAAAGAGCTCTTTCCTATTGCAGAGCCAGCTGCAATCAGTAATTGAGGTGTTTTTATTTCTTGAAAAAAAAAAAGTGTTGAACTGCACAAAGGAATAGCGTGGTGAAAATGTATTTGCATGTGATTGTTTGATACACTTGAGGGGTTACAAGTCTCAAAGGAGTTTGAAAGAAACTGCAATAGACACTTAATTGGAACCATGTTTCATTAGTGTTGCTGTTGGGGTTTTAGCCTGGGTTTCCTTCCTGCTGCAGGAATGTTACAAAACAGAGCTGCTGTATGCCAAATAAATCTTGCTTCCAAATGCCTCGCGTATTACATAGTTAAAGAGATGCTGTCAGTTTGAATGGATGCAAGGAAAGGAACTGAGTGTTCATTTGAGTTTTGCTGGGATGAAACCACTCTTGCGTGGAGCCTCGCTAAGCAGACCCGTTCTCTGCTGGATCCTGGCACTGGTCTGGAACCTGCACATGGAAATGCTCTGCTGAAATAAGTGCTTGGTGCAGCTTTGATTTATTAAAAAAAAAATAAATTACTTATTCATTTATTTCTAAAGAAATGTGACAGTAACTGAGCGTTTTCGTAACAGTGGGTGGAAAAATGAACTTGTGGACTAAAAGCACTTATCAGTGAAAAGTCTTTGTTTATTATAAAGAATCTGTATTTTCTCTTGCATTAATTCTTTTGATTCTATTTTTATCCCTTAGATAAAATGCCTGTATGGTTTATTTGATCCATCTAAATGTATTGCGAGACCTAATGCTCATTTTTTCTTTTTAGTGTCTTCAAAGAGATTTTCTGCCAAGGTGAGGTGATGTGTCTGTCTCCTGTTGACCTGAAGTGTTTGATTAATGGTAGTAATAGCCCTAAGAGCATCTCTTGTTTGTATTTATTTCTCTTTCTTGCTTGGGCAAGAAAGCACCAGCACTCGTAGTGAAAGAGCACAGAGGGAAAGACTGGAAACAATATTGTTTATAATACTCCTTAGGATGGTGCTCTTCCATGTTCATGTGTTTGTCCAGCACAGAGAGGCCTCAGTCCTGGCTCATAGTCCAGGTTCTACCTGTGACTGACATGTTATGGCATTGCTCAGGTTTGGTTTTTTAGGCCTTCTCCTCCAGTGGTTGCTTTCTTTCCCCCAGCCACCACTGGAGTTGTTTCAGAGCATACAGGAGATTTTAATTTGGGAGCTGATGGCTGTTGTGGCTTGCTGAATGTCTTGTTGCACGTGCATTACAGCCATTCCACGTGTGCTGTGCTAATGTGTGCAATCCAAATGTTTCTGTCTTGCACTGAGAAGATTTAATTTGGGTTGAGAAATGGTTTGTGCAAGCAGCGGCCCAGCCCTGCGCCTTGCCCTCGGAGGGAGAATGAAGATGTCTTAAATCTAAAACTCTGTCTTCCTGACTCAGGTTCTTTTCTGCTCTAACGTGTCCGATTCAGTGTCCCCAGAGAAGACGTTGTAGTTATCTTCTCCTGGAGCCAGGGCTGTGAGCGTAAACAGCTGATACCAGCGGGTGGTTGGGATGGGAGGGAGGATCTGGGGAGGTTAAGCTATAGGGTCACCTTTTCCCCCTCTATTGTTTGGTCTCCCTCTTATCATGATCTCCCTGTCTGACCTTTGATCTGTTGCCTGCAGGAAGCCTACAGGCTGATTTATCGCACCTACCTCAACGAAGGCTTCTGGAGTCTCTGGCGAGGGAACTCGGCCACCATGGTCCGCGTCATCCCTTACGCTGCCATCCAGTTCTGTGCCCACGAAGAGTACAAGCAGCTCTTGGGGAGTTACTACGGCTTCCAGGGAAAGTAAGATGCAGCGTGGCTTTGATGCTTGCAGAGGAGGATGGAGCAGTTTGTGGGACCGTAGGCTGTAGGGAGGGAGCACGTTCCTCTGCTTTGTGCAGGACTGCTGAGTTGGAAGCTCTTGTGCAGAGTGGTGCTGGCCCCTCTCGTGATGGCTTCGCAGGACAGGGTGTGTGAGGGGGTTAAGCAAAGGGCTGGGCTTCTAGTCCTGCGCAGGGGAGATTTTTGTGAGGAGAAGACCCTGTCTTCTAGAGGCGTGAGCAAGAAGTGGCCTAGACATTGAGTTAGCACTTCCCTGTGCTGAGAGTGGGCAGGCAAAACAAAGAGCTTTTCTTTGCAGGAGAAGCAACAAGATCCAGCCTTGTGCTGTTACCATGCATGCGGCCTGAGCCTCTTGCTCTTGGGCATATAGTGTCTGAGACACCCCAAGTCAGGCTTTGCTGTCCTCCACAGAGATTTTCTCTAAGCCTCCATCTGGAGCAGCTGTGGCAAACCATGGCTGCTTCACCCCCCACCCACCCAACTCTCTTCAGTACCCAGGCAGGGAAGGGATTCGGTAGCTGATAGAGTAGAGCCATCCTCAAAAGCCACGTAGTATTTCCATCTCCAGGTGATCTGTTTGGTCTCTTCTCTCACCTTACTTTAGAGCGCTGACACCCTTTCCTCGATTCATTGCTGGCTCTCTGGCAGGCACAACGGCTGCCATGTTAACCTACCCCTTGGATATGGTCCGTGCTCGAATGGCTGTCACGCCGAAGGAGATGTAAGTGCCTAACGAAAGCAAGTACAAGCACCAAGAACAAATGCAGAACTTTCTTTTAAGGTCAGATGACTTTATTCCCATTTTCTGGGTCACTTCTTGCTCGGAGCCTTTGGTGTAATAAACCTCTTACTGCTGGGGTCTGAGCACTGATTAAATGACCAGAGGCCTGGTTAGTCCAGGGACTGGAAGGAGATGGATACTGAAAGACCTCACTAGTAAAACCTGTGTGTTGGCTCTTTAGGAGGCCAGCTGGCACGGCGCCTCTGGAGGAGATCTAACAGACAGGATAGCACGTTGGGATAGGGCTCTGGGAGAGCTGGTGAATGGCTTCTCCATTCGCAGACAGGCTTCTGAAATCCCCTCTGAGCTGTTTGATGAGTTCGGAGCCGAATTAATTAATTGTTGATCCTACAGAAAGTCCTGTTGGAATTATCACTGGTGTGTGCAGTCACTAACCAGCACAGATTTGGTTTTCCTGTGTCCACATGCTAGGTACAGCAGTATTGTTCATGTCTTTATCCGAATATCCCGAGAGGAAGGATTGAAGACGTTGTATAGGGGATTCACACCAACCATCCTTGGAGTGATTCCATATGCTGGGCTTAGCTTCTTCACCTACGAGACGTTGAAGAAAATACATGCAGGTAAAGGCAACTTGGTTTGCTTTCAGGTGAAATGGTGTAGGCTTTTGGCCAACGTGAGATGTTTGAATTCAGTGGTACAAGTCCTTTTCCTGGCCTT
Organism: Aegotheles bennettii; assembly: GCA_013398125.1. NCBI lineage: Eukaryota > Metazoa > Chordata > Aves > Caprimulgiformes > Aegothelidae > Aegotheles > Aegotheles bennettii. Next base: position 44,764 of record VZRW01003351.1, on the reverse strand, counting down.
GAAGCCAATTGTAAAGTTCTGTGCTTGTGGAGGATGCCTTGTGCCTCTCTCTTTCCAATTCCAGACTACAGTGAAGGCAAGCTGCAGAAACGCAGCATCTCTGTCTTGCAGGGGAACAAGAAGGTGCAAGTTCTGGGTGCAGAAGGGCTTGGTTACATACCAAGTCAGCTAGCGACCCAGTTGGGAACAAAATCTCAGGAGCTCTGGCACTCAGTACTCTCTTTGGCTCTCAGCCCACTTGACCTTAGTCATGTGTTTATTACAATAAGCTTTCTACACTCTTCTGCTTTCTCTTTCCCAGATCACAGTGGGAAATTGCAGCCATCCCCTCCGGAACGGCTTTTGTTTGGTGCCTGTGCAGGCTTGATTGGCCAGTCAGCTTCTTACCCCCTGGATGTGGTTCGCCGACGAATGCAGACGGCGGGGGTTATGGGACACACGTACAGTTCCATCCTTCTCACCATGCAGGAGATTATAAGAGAAGAGGGACTAATCCGTGGCTTGTACAAAGGACTCAGCATGAACTGGGTCAAAGGTCCAATTGCAGTGGGAATAAGCTTCACAACCTTTGACCTGACGCAGATCCTTCTCCGTAAATTACAGCACAGCACTAATGTTGAAAGGTAGTAGCTTAATCCCCACAGCCCTTGCTGGGGAAAAGTACAACACGTGTAGAAAGAGCAATGCTAGCGTTCCCTCACTTTGTACGTGCTCTCCTGCAGCTGAGAACTCACCTTTCGTGTTTGTTTGTTTTCTGTTGTTGGGTTTTTTTTCATTTTAATGAGCCTCTGAGTTATTTGGAAACCTCAACCTGAAACTAACCCTTTCCTAAACAAAATTCTTCTTGCAGTTCTGCAGCACTGAGTCCTCTAAAGTAGCTGCCTCACCCTTCTGCTTTACTCTTTGATACCAGAAGTGGAGCCTCTCAAACAAACGTGAGCTGCTGCTGGCTCCTCACCTGGTCTCTGTGGGCAGATGAAGCAGTGGGTGATGAAAGAGGGCTCGGTGCTGTTGGAATGAACCCCTGAATCTGGGAAGTGACTGCTGCTCCTGGTAGGCGGTTCTGAGTTGCTGAACACATTAGCTGGAGGCAGTCTGCCAAGTGCAATATTCCAGTTTGGTTTGTAGGGAATTCCAGATTCCTCTGACCTGTAAGCGTTGGTCGATGTGAAACAGGACGGAGCAGGATTTAACAGGTCCAGGTCCCTTCTTTTGTTCTGGAAGTTGAATGTGAGCTCCAGCTGGAAATGCTGCCCTTTTTCAAATGTTCTTCTCATTTCTGGCTTTTGTTGCATAAAATATCCCTTGCTCGCAATGTCCCTCTGAGATTACCAAAGACTGTAGACAGCAGGGGAGGAAAGCTTTTTGTAAATCAAATTCTCATGTTTGTCCTCAGTGTTGTTGAGCAGGGGCTGTGCCTGGATTCACAAACTGGATTGAATTGAGCTGCAGTCGTGCTTTCGAGCTACCCAAACCCTTCTGTTGTTGTCATGGTCTTAAAGGCAGCATTTTCTGAGGGATTTGGCAGACTGTAGCACTGGTGCACTACAAGAGGAAGTGTTACATACTTAAAATGTAAGCAGTTTTATCCTTCAGTATTATTGTTGCTGCTTTGTGCGTGATGTGAGAACAAACATCTCGGAGCTGCACGTGTGATGCAGACTTGGCTACCCTGACAGGCTCTTCGTGTCTGATGAATGCAGCCTAGTAGTTGACTCAAGCTGCTGGCCCTGCTTCTGAACAACCTCGTTGTCTTTTGGTGCCTGCCGTGTCCGTTGTGTCACCTCTGTCCATTAGTCCACACCTAAGCCCACTTGCTTTTATTCCTAGGGTTCTGGACCAACTGTGTCCTTGGGAGAATGGGCTCCACAACCAGTATTGACCCTTCAGAAATCATACACAGTGCCAATCGTTCCCAGTACCCTTCAGTGTTTCTATTTCAAATCCATCTTCAGTGAAGTGGAGATTTGGGGGTGGTTTTGGTTTATGTTCCATTCCTGTATTAAATTTGGAGTGCAAGAGAGGTCAGGGCAAACTTTAGACTTCTCTGAGAATCAGATTACCTAAACCAAGATTAAAAATCCCTTTCCAGATGATGTAGTCTGTGATGTATAATAGAAAAATAAGACACCATTTAAAAGCTGTCCTTTTCTGGTGTGTGTATTTTAGCTGTTGTAGTTTGAGCCTTGCACTGTGGCTTTATTAATGGGACTGGAAGTAATTGCACAATTGGTAGAAATAGCTTTCTCCTTTCTTTTGTCTTTGCACTTGTTCTTTGGAGCACAACCTGCTTCTGATGCCAAACGTTTCCCTAGGAATTGAGCACCTACACTTCCGTTCTGTGGACGTGGTGGAGAGCCAGCACATGGAACTATCAGCATGCACGTTGTTCCCAGGACACATGGGATCCATCATACTTTAATGGTTGTGGATGCGTGGGGTATTGACCTCAGTAATTTCTGCCTCCGAGCCCACAAATGATGATTTCCGTTGTGCAACTTGACTGCAGTCACTGAGTTACCTTGTAATTAAAGAAATGTTAGGTGGTGGTGCTTTAGGAGTCTTCAGAGAGGATAGCCAGGAATTGTGTCTGTTTTTTGCTCCTGTTGCTCATGGAGGATGACTGGCTGTTCTCTTCATTTGGGTGAAATTTTTTTTAGCCCTTTGCAAGAGCTCTGATTTCTTTTCTCCAATGGAGAAGCCAATTACTTCTGCTCTTGTCTTTATGTTGTCTGGCCCAGTGAGGAAATAGTAAGGCAGTTGCATCCTACCACAGAAGTGAGGTGTAGACCTGCAACTAGGTGTGTCTGCAGCTGACTGTGTGTACGTGCGTGTCTGTGTGTCTGACTGTGCCTACAGTCCAGGCCAAGTTCTGTCTCAGCTTGGAGGCTGCCAGTTGGAAGCGCAGTCCTTTCTGCACAGTCCATGTACAGTAAGAGGACGAGAAGAAGCTGAACTGTGGCATCTGAGTGAGAGCAGGCTCCTTTACTCCACAGCACAGCAGGTCAGCTCGGAGGCAAGCACAGCAGACCTTGCCTTATGAGATGTTGAGCATCACTGAACCCCTGTGGCAACAGAGGTGGCTTAATTCCTCCTGGGTCCTGACTGAGAGAGGATTTACACTGGATGACTTAGCCTCTTGTTTGGGACTGATCAGGAGGGCAGAGCTGCACAGGGCACCTTCTGCCGTGTCAGGAGCGTGGCTGGTGGGTTAAATGAGGGGAAAAGCTGTGGAGGAGGCAGCTCTGGGCTGGCTGACCCTGGCATTGCCCACCTTGCAGCTGAAACACACTGCAGGCAGCTCATTTAGAGCCTGGGGACTTGGAGCTGAGAAACAAGACCTGAAGCACAGCCAGACTTAGAAGCGTTGGGCTCAGATAACTTGTTCCTTAATTAGCAACTGCACCTGATTCTAATTCAGTGGAATTGTAGCCAAACACATTTTCCCAAGTTTTGCAGGCTGTTTGTTTGTTCAGAGACAGATCTTTGAATTCAGTCTGTAATGGTTTTGGTGCTTTTGTTTCTTGGGCAGAAGTGATCAGAGTAACTCTGTGTTATTGCTTTGGGTTGTTTTAAATAGCTCTTTTATTTTTTTTCTGCTCTGATTTGGATGTAGAGAAGGAGAAACAGAGTGTTCTCTTCCTTTCTCTTAATCCTTGCATGACTTGAGGCATGTTCCAGATCTCTCTGCTGCCTGGACCGAGTGCCCGAGGAGTTTTGGGCACACTGCTGTGGAAAGGGAGGGCACTTGTGTGGTGGCCAAGAAGGTCCATAGGTCCATTGCCTTTAGCTCTGAGAGAGGAGACAAGTGTAGCAGGAATGTTCTCCAGTCCTTCTTTTCTGCAGAACTTCTTCACTACCCCAAACTCCCCATTTTTTCATTTTATTCTTCTCAAATTCCTTGCTTTTATCTTCATGTTTCTCACTGTTCCTTAATGCCTTATCACCAAACATTAATTTGTGCTTTTCTTGTCTACTCTCCCTCCCTCTCTCCCTGCTTCTGCACCTTTAGTCCTGCACTAGCACTTCAAGAAAATCAGGTCCAATGAAATGCATCCAAAATGACAAAACTGCAGCTTTGATAGTGATGCCCAAACTCACAGGCAGGGATGCTCTGGGTGAGGGCAAGATGTTGGAGGCACTGGAAGATGGGGCAGGGTTTTTTTGAAAGGTTCTTGAACTACTTGTCCATCCTAGCGCCTTTCCTTCTTCTAGCACCTTTCCTTCACAAGCTGTGAAATGCTGCTGCTTGTTCTCATTTTTGGTACCTCCACATGATGCCCTCTTGCTCTGTGATGGTGGCTCCTTGCCGGGTTGGTCGCTCGTGGAGAGTTTGTTCTTCTGGGAACCTTGGAAGGGTCTGTTAGGGAACGTGAATATGTGAGAGGTGGGATCTGAGCTGGCTTCTTGCAAAGCCCATGCAGACCTCTGCCAGACCCTGGGGGAGGCAGAGCTGCTGAAGAACCAAGTGGTGTTTGGTGGGACCGTGGTGGAAGGATCATGAGGAGCCACAGCCTCCTGAGGCATGGAGGCACTGGGAGCCGTGGGGTGGGTGGTGTGATGGACACTGGTACGCCATGGAAGCTCTCAGGCAGAGGTTTTAGAGCTTCTGTGGAAGAGTAGTGGTACTTCTGTTAACTTCTTAGCGCCTTACGCGTAGAAGGACTTAAGCACTATCACCTTCACCCTCTGGTGTTTTTAACACAAAAGCAGATGAGGCATGAAAGGAAACTTAGGGCACAACCACTGTGGCAACCCTGGGCGAGTCTGGGTCCGGTCCTGGGTGGGCAGGAGGGGGGGGAAACGCGGTGGGACGCTTCCCATGCCCTTTCCCAGTGCCTGGCTGGGGACTTGGGCTCTGCAGGGAGCCTGGGCGTGTGTTATGGACCCTCCCTACCCAGACTGGGCCAGAGGAGGAGGTGGCCTTGTACAAAACAGCCTTTTATTTATCCTAGGGGCTGATTGCCCGTCTCCCCGTGCCGTCCCTGCCGCAGGGTTTCCCAGCACCGTTGGCTGCCTGTGTGGTCTATGCATATATCAGCACAAACACTGTTCAATGCCTTTTGTGTCCTCACCATCCATGTGTGTGTGTGTGTGTACGTGTGCGTGTCAGTTTTGACTGCTTTTCTTGGATCTGGAATTCTATTTTATTGCAGTGAAGACACTTTGTTATATAATGTTTATATATATTTTAAGATTTGTGCCAAGAGAGGATGTATATTTAATAAAAAATTCTAATTGACTTTGCAGGCTCTCTGAGGGTGTCTCCTGTGGAACGTTGCTCATGAGAGTGGGGGACCTGGCACATCTGGGTGGGTTTAAGCATCATGGGGGTGTCTGGGGGGGGCTGTGGGTGCCTCTTGTGGGGTTCAGTGTCCCCAACCACGCAGGTCTCCTGTGAAGCCCACGGGTCGGTGCTTTGTGCTCGGCGTGGAAGTTGGGAGAAGCTGGAAGGAAGGAAAGCAGCTCTGGAGCTGGCTCTGAACCTGTGGTTCCTCCAGAGGAGGCCTGTGCTGTCCCCATCCCCAGCGCCGTGGTGCAGGACGGGGATGGGTGTGCAATGGCAGCAGGTGGCACTGTCGGCTTAGGCATGGCCCGGTGGCTTCCCTGAAGTTGGGGACCCCCTGGCTGCTGCCCAGCTCTTGGGGCTTTCGGTGCTTTCAGCTTCGTTTCAGGTGCAGTGTGGATGTGGCACCACACTGCTTTGCCATCTCACACAAGGCAGGGAGGGCTGAGTAGTGAGGACAGGTCTGCTCTTCCTGGAGTAACCTTCTTGTAGCCCACTGCTGCTCCCTGCAAGCTGGGGCCAAGCCCACGTCCTGCTTGTACCCAAGGGAAACTGAGGCCCAGAGGCTGAGACTTGCAGGAAGCCTGTGGCAGAGCTGGAGAACAGGTCCTGTCCTCCTCTGGACCCGGTTGGGGTCAGCATCCCCCCCCTTTGGCTTTCTGGCTCCCTGTGTGCAGGGGACACCCACCCGGGTTGGTTTGGGCTGCTGGAGAGAGCTGTGATTGGAAATTCCCTGCTGCTCCAGGCAGGACCAGCTCTGCTGGATGCAGGCAGCGAGGACGGTGAGGGGTGGAAGCGGGGTGGGAAGGCAGGGCTCATGCTCCCCTCCCTGCCAGGCCATGAGGGGCCACCTCCAAGGGCTGAGAGATGCCTCCAGGGGCTGGGGGCCACCTCCAAGGGCTGGGGGCCACCTCCAGGAGCTGCTCCCACCTGAGCCCTCTCCCCAGCCTGTGGCTTCTTGCTCTTGAGGGTGGGTGTATGGGGACAATGTGAGGCCATTTCGGGGTCACTGCAGGGACTCCTGGTGCCAGCCTGAACCCTGGTGCCAGCGGAGCTTCTGCTGCAGCAAAACCTCTTGTTCCCAGCTGCTCCCCTCTCCACCGTGAGCCCGAGCGTGGTCCTTGCTGAGCAGAGCCCACCCTGTGCCCTCTTCTAAATACAGCAAAGATACAAAGAGCAAAAAATCATTCTGGGGAGAAGGAAGATGGGGGGGCTCTTTCATTTTATTTGATGTGGCCCAATTTCGGTGCCTGTGGATCTGTCTCCTGCTCTTGGCTAGTCTATCAGTCATTGTCCCCGCCTGAGAGGGTCACGTCTGGGCAGATCTCAGGGGAGGAACTGTCTGCATGTCTGAATGCAGCACAACCCCAGGCCCTAGCAACCGTCCTCCTGCCGTGGAGGCTGCCCTGCCAGCTCAGCCCCCCGGCTGCTGCTTCCACATGCTTAAGGAAAATTAGATAAATGAGCCATCAAGGCAGTCGGACTGGCTTTTAATGGGACGAGTCTCTTTGCATCCTGGCCCTGGGGGAATCTCTTCTTCTTGCACCTTTCCACCCGTGTCTTGGTGATAGTGATTCCTCCTGGCCCTGTGCTGATCAATGCTCTGGTTTCCCCAGTTGCTCACTAAAGGGGAATTTCCCCCTATTTTTTTTTTTGCAACAGGGCTTTTAGTGTGTCTGCAGCCTGGGTGCTCGGGGGAGGGCTGTCCGGATTAGCCCTGTTAACACCGGCCAAAGGGCTGCCTGCTCATCCCGGCCCTTAGCAAGAGGGAATTAAGACCATTACAAGGCTATCAAATAGGATCAGAGCCCTTCTCCCTTTCTCTGAGCAGCCCAGACCTGCTAATCCTTTTTCATGCGGCTGGACCAGCACCCACCACGTGGTGAGGGAGAGCCTGGCTGAGATGGACAAGGGGCTGTGGACCCTGTGCCCCCTCCCCGCAGCCCCCGCTGCTGTTTTATCATCCCTAGGATGGTCCCAGTGTCAGGAACAGGCACTGAGTCAGGCTGTGATGGGGTGAACGTGAGGTCTCTTCCTTGGGTGTGATGGAGCTGGGCTGCTGGGTTTGGCCAAGTGCAGTAACGTGTACGGGGCTTTGCTACTCGCCCACTTGCCCGTGGCAACTGCCCTCGCCCTGTGGGACCCCCTGCCCTGCCCGAGGGGCACCGGGGCCACGACATGCAAGCAAAGCAGCAGCTTTCAGTGTGGCAAACAGACTCTGGGTAACTTATTTATTTCTAAAACAGCCAGCAGCAGAGGCTGCTGGGCCTGGGGGGTTCACACGAAGCAGAGGGATGACCCCAAGGAGCTCTGATGAACCTGGCCAGAGCAGTGACCCTACAAAAACACACTCGCCCTCCCACGCCGGGCAGAGCAAACCCCAGAGTCTGGGCTGGCAAGTGAGGCTCTGGGCTGGCAACTGAGGCTCTTGCTCCAGCTGCGAGGTCTCCACCACGCAAGGGTGATCCCTGCTGAGTCCTCTGCTTGAGAAAAAACAGGAGCAGAGACCTGGGCAGCCGTCAGCAAACCTGGCTGGGGGGGATTTGGCTCCTCCAGCACCGTGTGGGGCTGGGAAGGGGCAGAGGGGCTGGAGGGACAGAGTCTGGAGTGGGGTGAGAGCAGGCACGGTGGTGATCGGTGGCTGGATGCACAAAACCCATCATGCCGAGAGCTGGTGGCAGAGATGTCCCCACGTGTGCCATGGGCACGGGCAGAGGGGAGAACCAGCCAAGGCAGGAGCGAGGGGAGCAGCAGCTGGGCACCAACTGTACCCCGAGGCAGGTCCCAGTCCCCCCCCCAGTCAGGAGGCTGCCAGGTACTGGTGGAAGTAGAGGCCAAAGAGGCTGGTGACGACCTGGCAGGTGGCCACCCACCAGGTGAGGAAGGCGAAGAGTCCGCGGAAGAAGAGGGGGGTGAAGATGCCACCCAAGATGCCGGTGATCTGCTCCACCGCAGCACGAACGTCCTCCCCGTCCTCCCCGCTGGGACGCGGTGCTGCTGCTGCTGCTGCTGCTGCTGGAGGGAGGGGAGGGGGCTCCGGATACAGCCCCCATGAGTGGTGCCCTGGGTGACAATGGGGACAAGGTCTACGGGGGTCGGTGTCTGTGCTACAGCCCCAAGCCCGTGCTACAGGCGTGCATCAGGTTCACACCAACTCTTGAGAGCCTGGGGACACCTTGGATGCTGATGGCTCATTGGTGACCTGGAGGTGTCACCCTGCCCCTCCTGAGCCCCCCATGTCTCCTGTGGTCCTCCCCCCCCCCATCACCTCCTTACCCAGTGTCTTGAGGAGCAGCGTGCAGTGGAGGGTGAGGATGATGGGTCCCAGGTACTGCAGGCTGACCACGGAGACGTAGCAGTAGATCCTGGTGATCTGTGGGGATGAGCAGGAGGCTGGTGGCTGTGCCGAGACCCTCTCTCCCATCCCAGCTCTGGTGGCTGTGCCCAGACCCCCTCTCCCATCCCAGCTCCCGCGGCCATGCCCCGACCCCCTCTCCCA
>VZRW01003351.1:14793-26542 GCA_013398125.1 Aegotheles bennettii | reverse complement strand
TTTTCAGCCCCCCCTGAGCAGGGTGTCAGGACCCTGGGCACCCACAGTGAGACCAGGACAAGGAGGGATGTGGTGGGGGCTTTGGTGGGCACAGGGAGCACTGGCACGAGGATGCCACCAGCAAACCTGCTGCCAAACACTCCCACACCACTGAGTAATTCAGCCCACAGGTGTCCCCCCGAGCTCTGCTCACCCACAACCCCCCCCACCACCAACTGGGCTGGGAAAAATACTCCTGGAGCTTGGAAATCCCAGGCGCTGATGATGCTAGGAGGTTTTTTTGGCTTTTCCAGCCCTCCCCAGGACCCTGGAGTGAGGGACACCCTTTTGGCGAGGAGAAATATTAATTCCCCACCCCCAGTTAAATGAGTGCAAGAACATTTAAATGCCAGGCACCGGGGTTTTTCCATTCTGCTCAGGTTTTGGGATTCAAAGCGCGCGACGGATTCAAATAACTGGCCTAAATAAATCAGGGCTGGTGAACACTGGGAAACAAGCAGAGCAATAGCTGGTTTGGGCTGTCAAATTTGGGAGGTTTTAAGGCTCCTTCAGGGCACAAACTGCTGCAAGAATTCGCTGCAGTGAAATAAAAACGTGGTGAGGAAGGAGAGAGTTTCCTTCCTCTTCCCAAGGAGATGGAGATGTCAGGTCTGCCGGGGGTCTCACACCCACAGAAATGCTGATTCTGGGCTCTGGGATGGAAAACAGGGACCCTGGGTGATTCCTGGAGGGAATGACCCATGGAGAGTCCATCCCAGGTAATGTCATCCATCCCAAGTGGAGTTTTTCCCATTCGGGATGAAGATAGCAGAATTCAACCTTTTTATTTGAAAATACCCAGCGGAGCCCGGAACATTGCTGGGATTTTTTGGAAACTAAACAAAAATACCCTTTTATCCTGGGTTTTCTGCAGGAATCCCAGTTTTTAAGTGACTCACGTGCCCCTTTGGGAAAGCTCTCGCCCTGCGGTGCCAGCACCCATCAACACAGGCTCTGAGCACCCACCAGCACCCAGTGCTGCCTCAGTGTCCTGCACCTCGTTGGCTTGAGTTTGTTGAGGCTTGGAGATGCAGGAAAGCTGGGATGGAAGGAAAGCCTACTGGAGGCTGGGCTCGTTAGAGCAATTTTGGAAGCCTGGCTTGCACCATAGCTGGGCATGGCTCTGCCTTGAAGCCCTGGGAGCTCCAGAGCTGGACTTGCAGATTTTTTGGGGTGCACAGTGCACCCCAAGTCCCCCTTTTTTTTGCAAGAAGAGGCTCTGTGTGCTGCACACCTCCTGTTCCCAGCTAAATCACCCTTGCTCTGTGTCCCCAGCCTGGGCTGGAGCCCACAGTAGACACCCATGGTCCATCCCAAGGTGGGCAGCCCCCATGGGTGCTGTGGACTTGGCCCACGGGGCAGCACCCAAATCAAATGAGCTGAATTATAGTTTAAGGCAAAGCTCAGCATCAGCATGGAGGTTCTCTGCTCTTTGCCATGGAAACAAGCGTTGCTAAGGGAGTGCTTAATAGGGAGTAAAATATTCTAAAAATCTAAGTTTATGTGGCAGCAGGATTGAACCCTCAGCCCTGGGGGGTGTCAGGGGTTTCCCTCGCAGCAGCTCCCCAAATCTCCAGTTCTCCACTCATAAGGAGAAAGCTCTGGCATGGGAATAACCTGGAACAGGGATGCTGAGGGATCTTGGGGTGTGCATGGGCAACATTGGCATGAGCATGGGATTGCTCCAGCACAGAGCTGGGGATGTCAAGCCTGCAACCTTTTCAGCATATATGTTATTAATCAGACTCACAAAGGGGTTCCTGGGGGATAAGACACCAATGCTGTCCCCTGGGTGCAACGCTGGGCTCTTGCACTCTGCCTCAGTTTCCCCTCCTGCATGACCAAGGTGGCTCCTGGCACCCTCTGTGGGCACGCCGAGCCGCCCATACTCGGCTCACTTTATTAATTTTATAGGCATCAGGAAAGGGGCTGGGAGGGGGGGGTGATGGGGAATAATATGGGCAGGGGCCACCTCTGACCTTGACCCCCGTCCCGGTCCCCGCGGCAGCTGGGCCGTCGCGGCTCCGCCGACAGCTCAATGGGAGCTTTGTCTGCCCCCGCCAGCCCCGCGCAGCCCCGTCGCCCCCAATATTTATGGAGTCGGCAGTCACCTTCTCCCCTGCTCCCTGCATCTCAATAACAGCCGGGCTGGGAGATCCAGGGAATCCGGGGATTTATAGTCCAGGGAATTGCTGCTCTTTAGCCCTGTGGATGTGGAGGGGATCCTGCCCCTTGGGCACCTCGTGTGCATGAACAACACTCCCAGGATTGCTTTTGGGGTCCTGCTCACAGCCCTCACAGCTTCCCTTCCTTCCTTTAAAAAAATCCTGGCTCAAAGCAAACAGGTGGGGGAATTTTCCCGAGCTTTTCCCAACGGCTTCCCGAGCCTCGCAAAGCCGCTCTGCTCCCAGCCCGGCTCTGGGGGGGTGAGAATTCCCTGCTCATTTATTTCACTGTGTTTCTCCTCACTGCCCAACTCCTCCATCAATGAAACCAACTGAAAGCTCCTTCCCAAAGCTCCAGCAAGGAATATTTTAAGGTTCTTCTGCCGGAGATGCTGCAGATGGGTGCAGCCCCGGTACCGGCTGGTGTGGGGGGATTTGGGTCTGCCCTGAGCCCATCAAAGCCCCTGGGAAGCTCCCTCAGCATCCCAGGCTCCAAAGCAGATGATTTAAGCAAAGGCATTTGTTCAGGATGGGATCAACCAGGGAAATCTTAATATTTGGGGAAGGGAGAGGAGGATTGGCGAAGGCTCAGGGTGCAGCAATGAACCTGGTTTGCTGGGATTTGGAAAATCCTGAGAAAGGGAAACTTCTCCCTGATGGGTGATGCAGGGCAAGGAGAGTCCGGGGGTGAATCCAAGCTCCTGCTGAAACCAGGGCTGAAGCAGTGGATCTCTGCAGGTGGGGAATTGGGCCGGTTTTGGTGTTTGGGTTCTTCCCAGATGCCCCCCAGAAGCTGGTCAGAGTGGGATGCTCCCAGCACTATTCCCACATGGATAAGAGGAAGAGCCCCTTGGTGTGGATCGGGAGCTGGGTGGTGGGGAATCGCCGAGGCTCACGTCCTTCCCTGCTTCTTTGGGAGAAGAGCAGCTCAGGGAGGATCCAAAGGATCCACAGATGAGTCACCAGGCACTTGGGCACTGACACCACAGCTCTTCCAGCTTCCAGGTCAGATCTCCAGGGATCCTGAATCCCTCGCATGATGCGGAGCTGCTCCCATGCACCACCCCAAAGGCACCTCCTGCAGACACTGGGGTCTGGGACTGTTTCCGTGGACTCTGGGAGATGCCCTGGGATAAATGAAGCAAACTGGTCCTTTCCCAGCTTCGCTGTCATTTTCTGCTCAATCCTCTGGTTCGGAGCAAACCAGCCCCCAGCTGATCCCAGTGCAGAGTGGAGCCATCCTCCAGTGCCCATGGGTTTCTGTCCTGGTTTGGTGCTTCCTCCTGTTCATCAGGCTGGGAGGCAGTGGGCAGAGTGGTGTCGGGATGCTGGGTGTATCCACACACCTCCCTGCATGGCAAATCCTCCTTTTTCAGGCTGTTTAACCCTGGAGCTGCAGGTACCTTGGGCTTCGAGCAGGGTTTGCCCTGGGGCTGAGGGGGGGTGGGCCCATCCTAGCCCCCAAACACCGCACGGGAGAGAGGAGGAGGAGGAGCAGGGATGCTGTGGGAAGCAGAACTGTGATTTCCACACATGCTGAGCTCCTTTACATCAGGGGAACAGCTACAACCTCCATCCCCCTGTCCCCGTGGCACTGGGGCACCTCGGGGACACACGAGCATCCACGTCCTGACCCAGGAGCAACTTCCAGACTATTTAAAAGAGGAAAACAATTTATTTTCCTCCTCTGGCTGTGAGTTTGAAGGTGCAGTGGAGCACCCTATTGAGGCTGAGCTGTGTTTGTGAAGCCCTGGAGCCATCGTTTGCTGAGGCCACAGTGCCAGGGCTGGTCCTCACTGTGCTGCAGAGCATCTCCCATTGGCTTCGTGCCATTCCCCTGCCCCTTCCCTGAGGCTCATCCAGGGAAATGCTGCCTGACACCGGCCCTCGAGCACTGGAAGCTGGAGATGAACCCAGAGTGTCACCTCCTGCCACCACCCTCGTTCCCAGCCCATGGAGCGGATGTGTGGGAGATAACAGGAGGAGAATGGGAAAGGGAAAGTTCCGGGAGGCAAATATAAATGGATTTTTGGGAAACTGGAGCACCCGAGCTCCTTTACGTGAAGGGTTTGTGTTGTTCTCCATGTAGGGCAAGAGCAGCTGAGTGCTGGAGAAGAATGGTTTGTGGAGATGTCTTGGGCATCGTGGGTTTAGTTCAGGTGGGAAACGGGGATTTGCTGCAAGAGGAGGGTGCAAGAAGGTGGTTGGGAGCAGGGAAGGGGTTGCAGGGGTTGCAGGTTGGGAAGGGGTGCAGGGAGAGCTCAGCGGGGGGATGCCCAAGCTGCCACCAAGCCACAAACCACTTTGCAAAGGGCTGGACCCACCGTGCTGGGGTCTGCCCGCAGCCGGCCTCCGGCTCCCTTCCCAACGGCAGCTCCGGGAGAGCCGAGGCCGGCACAGCCCTCCCGGGAGCACGGCACCGGCGGGCGGGCGGGCGCTGGAGGGTGGCTGTAACAAGCATCATCGCTGCCTTGCTGAGCTCGGCATAATTGTTGCAAAACCGCTGCGCACATGCTGAGCTTCATAATTATCAGGCTTGTCTGCCAGGCTCCCCCTTCCCCCCGCACAACGGCACATTGATGATGATTACGGTGGCTAATTTTGTCTGGTGCATCTTAGGCATATGGGCCCCCACCTGCTCTGAATATGCAAACGCCGCTGATTTGCTCCTCGGTGGCTGGGGGCCGGTGGGCAGGCGGGGAGGGGGAACCTGCCCAGCGCCACGAACAAAGAAACCCCACGTGGCGACGTGGGCACAAAGAGCTGCCAGCACTGGAGCTGCCCATGGCATGGCATGGCACCACATGGCATGGCACCACATGGCATGGCATGGCACAGCGGTGCCCATGCTGGGCGAGACCTCTGGATTTGTATCCCATAGGTGAGATGGAGCATCTGTGAGCAGGGAAAGCATACGATGTGGTGTGCATGTATAGCGTGGTGTGCACCTATAGCATGGCACGTATACCATGGCACATATACCATGGCACATATACCATGGCACACACGTCTACTGTGTCATACATGTACACTGTGCCATGCACATATATCATGGCACGTATATCATGGCACGTATACCATGGCACACACGTGTACTGTGTCATACATGTACACTGTGCCATGCACATATATCATGGCATGCACACATACCATGGTGTGCATGTATAGCTGCACATATACCATGGCATACAACATATACCGTGGCGTGCACATATGTCACACACACCTACACATGCAATCAACACCCTACAAACAATCCCTGGTCTTTTCCCACCCCAGCCCCTTTCTCCTGCATCACCCCTGGGTGCACCCACATCCCGCAGGCTCGCAGCACCCTCCCTGCCCTCCCTCGTGGCTGAGGGGGTCTCACGTCCCCCCTCCGCTGTGGGGGGGAGCTCTGCCATGCCCATGGATAATTAGATAGGCAGACAGACTGACAAGGATCCAGATGGACGGATAGGTGCCACGAGGAGCTGGTGACACATAAATAGGCAGATGCTAATGGGCAGCACAAACAACAGCTTCGGCTCCCGCTAATTCCCACTGTCATTTTTAAGCTCTCTCCACCCTCCCCCCCATTTTCCCNCCCCAGTGCAGAGCTCTCACCGGCGCACCCTTCACTCATAGATTTATATTAATATTTTTGCACAGAAGTGGCATGAATGGTTGGGAAGAGCTCTGAGGGCTAACGAGGAGCAGCGAGCTGAGGTGGGCGTTGTGCGTGTGAAATCCCCGGGGTTACCCCAGGGCTGCCCAGAGCCACACTCAGCTCTCGGGGACCTCTCCATCCCTCCTGCCACCACCTCCCCGACACTGATTTATTTTTCAATTAAAAAAAAAAAAACCAAAAAACCCAAAAAACCAAACACAAACAGAAAATATTTGTCCTTTTTCTTCCACCGCAGGGATGGGGAGAAAATTGTGAATGGAGGGGAGGAGGCTGAGGTGGGTTAGAGCCGGGGAGCCACGGCCGAGTGGGCGATGGAGACAAAAGAAAGCATCCTCGCTTGTTTTCCCTTGCCGCGGGGAATCCACGTGGTGGTTGTGGGAAGGCGGGGAATGTGGGAGAAGGAGATAAATCCTGCTGGAAGGCTTTCGGCAGTGCCCGCACGGCACGGGAGATTTATAGCCCTGCGCTTGGCAGCCACCTGCCTGCCATGGGTGCTGCTCGCCTGCTCCGCGGCACCGCGCTCGTTATCTGGGACCCCTGGTTGATGAGACAGGGGGATATGGGGGTGCTCATGTGGTTGGAGACCTTTGGGTCTTTCCAGCTTGATGGGGATCACACGGTCACCATTGTCACACCCCTCTGTGCCAGCCTGGTGTGAGCCAGAGCCTTGAGCATCCTCCCGTGGGTACCAGCCCCACGGCTGCCCCACTGCCTCCTGCTGCCTGGGCTCCTCTCCATCTTATCTGCTCATCTCCCACTTTATCACCTCTCCCTGATTTCTCTCTCAGCCCATCTGCTCTTTCTTCCACTCTGTCCCTCTTCCTCTCCATGTTTTTCATTATTTTTCCTCTATTTCTCTTTCTCGCTGGCTTCTTTCCTCCACTGCCCTATAGACTTCCTTCCTCTTCCTCACCCCCTCTCTCCTCCTCCTTTTCCCTCTCGCCAGTGTATTTTCTTTCTTCTCTGCCATCCCAGGAAGGATCAATAGGACCATGGCAGTGGGGACGAGTGCCCTGGAGCAGACATCCCCATGAAGCTGGGTGCCCAGGCTGCCAGCACGGGCAGGTGTCTTGGTCCTGTTTCAGGCTGAGCTGCAAAATACAGCCCAGGAGATGCCACCAGCATCTCAGGAGAGAGCCAAAGCCTGGTTTGGGATCATCCTGGGAGCCTTGTATGAGCACCGTATATATATACACACCATATCACCACATATATATATACACACACACCGTATATGTGTGTATCTACAGAGTGTTTCAAAAAGGTGGACCCAATTTCAATGGCAAGATGCCTTGAAACCAGGTCCATCATTTTGAAACACCTTGTATAATATACAGAAACACCCTGTATAATATACATACGATTAATCTCAGCCTTTTTCTCCTTTCAGAGGGAAGCAGCTTGATGGTGCAATTAAAAGTTTTACCAGAAATGACCCTGTTGTAAATATTCTGGTTTTTAAAGAAGCCGATGCCGAGATCTCGGTAACTTGCTGAGAAAGCGCCCGGGGGCTGCTCTGATGAGCTCCCGCCGGTATTCCCAATTTCCTTCCTTTGCTTTACAAGGTAAGTGGGAAAAAAAGAGAATTATTTTCCTTATAAATATAGATATAAGTATAAAAAAATATTCCAGGGATTTTTTTTTTTCTCTCTTTCCTGGAGTTTTCCAGTTGCTCGGGTGGTTACGGCTCAGGGTGACTGGATGAGCGCTATTAGGAAATGCGGGAATGGTGAAAGCTTGAATTCCCAGTTAAAAAAACCCATTCCTTTGGGCACAAATGCTGAAAGCACCTTTGATTCTCCATTCTTTTCCTTTCAAGCACAAAATACCCTGGGTGAAAGCCCCAAAGCAGCCTCACCCGTCCCCATGCATCAGCCAAGGGCAGCGCCCGGGTGACACCAGGACCCTCATGGCCCGTAGCCATCAAAAAAAGAAAGACAATATTGGGAATGTGAGGATCAGAGAGGTTTAAAACACGGCCCAGCTTGCGGGGAATTAATTTTAGACCCATTTCTTGCTGCGGCCATCACCTGCCCAAACCTCACCTCTCCTTTAGGGTCATTACCTTCATCCCTCTGCAAGCACCTGGATTTTTGGGGGGGATAAATGGGGACACACAGGGTATGGGCATGGCCGTTGACCAAGACAGACGGACGGAGTCCTCAGGACAGATAATTTGGAGCAGGCGAGGGGGTGGCGATGGCACTGCCGAGACGTGGTGTTTAATTAAGATGCAGGAGCAGTGCTTTGGGTGCAAGAAGTGGAGGGGGAAGGGTTAAGGGGCGGCGGGAGAGAGGGGTGAGAAGAAAGCCCGAAGAAAAGACAGGACCTCATAGCACCCGGCGGGGCTTGATGGCTTAATTACCATATTCAAATCTAATTAATTCCCCTTTGCATAAAAAGGCCACGGCGGGCGTGGGACCAGCCTTGCAGATGGCGTCTCATGCTCAGCACCATTTTGGGGCCGCCGGCCATCTTAGAGCAAGGAGGAGGAGCATCTGCTCGGGGCACCCATTGGGCACGGGGCCGCGGCACCAACAAACCCCATCGCCCATCGTTCATATTGTTTTGAGGAAGAAGAGGCTGTTTGAAAGCAGGGGGAGAAGGAACGAAGCAAAAATGGATGGGGAGGGGGGGTTAAAACAATGGGACATCATAATTTGGGGGTATTTGTGTGTCCTGAGCCCTCAGTTGGGGCTCTCCACTCCATCCCAGCATCCCAGATGGGACAGCACTGGGCTCCATGTGGATTGGCGTTCCCAGAGGTGTTGGAGGGGGTGGGTGTTGGGGAGGTCCCCAAAATAGAAGCATCGACACATCCCTGTGCCACGGGATCATCCCAGCCCTATCTCCAGAGGGCAATCCCATGGGATTCACCCCACATCCCCCTCAGGATGCCAGTGAGCAGGGGAAACAGAAAAAAATCCAGATCCCCAACCCTTTTCTGCACAGGCTTTGTGTCGGGGGCAAATGGGGGGTGATATCCCTCATCTGCCCATCGTGCATCTGGAGTTGAACCAAATCCCTGCCGGAAAACCAGCTGGGAGAGCGTGGGCTGCCCATGGGCACCGTGCCGGCTGCCAGGCTCGCCCTGGGAAAGGTGAAAGTGATTTTTTCTAATGTTTTGGACAGCTTCACCGTCATGTGAAGAACTCGGAGGAGCGAGGACCGCAGGGGATGTGGTTTTCCTCCCTTGACTGACTCCCAAGGATGCGACGCTGCCGCGCTCCTCCCCCCCTTCCCAGCGCTGCTGGGGGTTGGGATGAACACGTTACCCCAAAACAGGCTCCCAGATGGAGCTGGAAGTCACTCGGGTGGCTGAATCCAATGTCTACAAGCAGGAAAAATGGGATTTTGGGGGGGCGTTGGATGAGACGGAGCAGGAGGAGCTGTGGGTGGATGGTGGGGGAGGCTGCAGTCCCAGCCAGGGGCAAAGCCAGAGGTGAGGGGGGAAGATTCATAGAAAAGGATGTTTTTGAGTCATAGAAGATATATTTTTAGATTAACATTAAAAAGGATATAGGGAGAGAAAGTCAATTATTTGGCAACCCAAAGCTGTTAGCAGTAGCCCAGTCTTCCACTAGATTTCGAGGGGGAATCTAAACATTTTCAAAGAGGAATATAAATTAAATGGGGACAAAAGCTGGGGGTTTTCCCCCGAAACAATGAGAAAAAAATTAGTGTGGCACCTCACAGCCTGGTAACCACAGCCACCTACCCAGACCCGATGGCGAGGACCAGCCCAGCCATCGTGGGTGTCTCCTCTGTGGTGCTGCTCCCTGATACCCCCAGATTCCCAAGTGGAGAGAGCCCAGGGGGAGGTTTTGTGGGAAAACCCAGCACTGGCTGTCTGGGCTCTCAGGAAAGGAGAGGAAAGCAAGAAAATCCCAAACTTACCCCATCTGGGAGAGGCGAGGGGGTCTGGGGCATCCTTGGGGGAGCAGTGCCCACTGCCCTTGCCCAGCTCCATGGAGGGATGTGACCAAACCAGTCCATCCCCAACAGCCACGTCCAACTTTGCCACTGCAAGCCCCTGCCAGGAGCAACGTTGTCCCAGCCTGGCAGCTTCTGGGGGCAGGAAAGCCCAGTCCATGGCACCCCACAGGGCTCCTCCATCCTTTGACTCCCAGGGCGAGGGTGCTGCGGGATGGGTGATGTCCCCAGGGCTCTGCCTGCCGTGGCCTGGCTGCTCCTGACTGCTCCAGCCACTTGGCTCCATCCCCCTCCTCGATGATGGATGCTGCTGGACAGTGGTGATCAAAGCAAGGTGGGGATTTCTCTGCAAAAAATAAAATGGACAATGCTGTCATCTCCGAAACCACAGTGAGCACCTCCAAAATCACTGAGCACCTTCAAAATCACACTGAGCACCTTCAAAATCACATTGAGCATCTCCAAAACCACACTGAGCACCTCCAAAATCACACTGAGCACCTTCAAAATCACACTGAGCACCTCCAAAATCAGACTGAGCACCTCCAAAATCACTGAACACCCTCAAAATCACACTGAGCACCTCCAAAATTACATTGAGCACCTCCAAAATCACATTGAGCACCTCCAAAATGACTGAACACCTCCAAAATCACACTGAGCACCTCCAAAATCACTGAACACCTCCAAAAATACATTGAGCACCTCCAAAATCACAGTGAGCACCTTCAAAATCACTGAACACCTCCAAACTCACATTGAGCACCTCCAAAATCACTGAACACCCTCAAAATCACAGTAAGCACCTCCAAAATCACATTGAGCACCTTCAAAATCACACTGAGCACCTCCAAAATCACTGAACACCCTCAAAATCACACTGAGCACCTCCAAAATTACATTGAGCACCTCCAAAATCACATTGAGCACCTCCAAAATGACTGAACACCTCCAAAATCACACTGAGCACCTCCAAAATCACACTGAGCACCTCCAAAATCAAACTGAGCACCTCCAAAACCACACCAACCACCTCCAAACCACATTGTTCACGTCCAAAAGACACTGAGCACCTCCAAACCCACACCAATCTCATTCTGCTGGTCACTGAGCCATCTTAAGCATCCTGCTGCCTCACTGGGCAGGTCCACGTGGCCAAGACGATGCCTTAAGGGCATCACAAAGGTTTCTCCTGGCACCGTTGGAGCCTGGTAAAGGGCCTGGAGGTCTCCACACGCACCTCTATGTACAAACCCAGCTCTGGGTACCCCAGGGGTCTCCCCTTAGGGACAGGTTTATATTTGACCACTCCGTTGAGGTCTAGAGAGGGTGTTGAGTGGCTCCATCATGCCATGGATCACATCCTGGACTGCATCGGGATGACATCGGCAGGGAGAGGAGCCAAACCTTCCCGGGAGTCAGGGGGGAGGAAAACCCCTCTGTGATGGGGGCAAACCCCCTCCAGACACCCCTGGGCATCTCCCCAGTCCCCCAGCACCCACTGCTGGTGAGGGGCTGCCCCAGATCAGCCTTTTTATCCCCCAAAACCACGGGGCGTGGAGGTGAGGACTTCAGCTGGCCCCAGCACCCATGTTCACCCCACATCCTGCTGCTTGGGGGGGCACCCATGGGACAACTCACTTTAATCCCAAAAATTCAGCCCCTCTGGCACCCCTCAGCACTCCCGAGGGTGCCCGATGGGGAGAGAGGACCCCAAAAAACCTGGAAACGGGGTGGGTTGACGGCACCGCCCCAGACGGGCGGCGGGAGCTGGAGATGGGGGGGACACCAAGGGGACGCCCAAGGGGACAGGGGGGGGCTCAGACACAATGATGCCATTGAGGGGGCCGCGCCGGGGGTCCCGGCCCTTCCTGCCCAGACACAATAGGGGCGGCCCCGCGCGCCACTTGTGCGCATTGTGCGGCAGCAACACCCCCCCACC
>VZRW01003349.1:63072-130446 GCA_013398125.1 Aegotheles bennettii | reverse complement strand
TCTGTCATGCAGTCCATCCACTCGAGACGTGCCTGCGAAGGGATTTCCAGTGGAGATTGAGTCAAAAAAGTTCTTGAGTACCTCAGCCTTCTCCTGTTCCATTGTTACAACTTTGCCAGCCTTGCTTGTTGGAAGGGGGGGCAGAGGCTGTGCTACGCCTTCTCTAACCTTCCTCTTCTGGTTGACATAGCTGTAAAAGCTCTTCCTATTATTCTTTACATCCCTTGCCAGGTTCAATTCCAGCCATGCCTTGGCCTTCAAAACTCCACCCCTACATAACTGGATAGAATCCCTGTACTCCTCCCAGATTACCTGTCCCTGTTTCCACTGCCTGTGCATTTCCTTCTTGCCCCTTTAGTCTGATCAGCAGGTCTTGCCTCAGCCATGCCGGTCTCCTGCCTTCCTTGCCCAGTTTCTTGCACCTGGCATCATGAGTTCTTGCACTCTATGGAAAGCACCGCTTTTCCACCAGATGTCAGGGTGATTTAAGTCTCACAGCAGGACAAGAGCCTGTAAGCAAGAGCCTGTAGCTGGAGTATAAAGCCTTCATCAATAGACTCCCTTTGATCAGATGGTCTGTGGTAGACACCAGCCACAAGGTTCCTGTTGTTGAAACCTTGGTCCCTGGTTCTCACCCATAAGCTTTCAACCTTCTTATGGCTATTCTTCAGAAATACCTCTTCACACTCTGTCCATCTCTTGATGTAGAGCGAAACCTCTCCACCCCTTCTTCCTCACCTATACCTTCTAAATAGCCTGTAGCCATTGATGGCCACATTCTAGTCATGGGATTTGTCCCATCAAGTTTCAGTAATAGCAACAGGGTCATTGTTTTCTAGCAGGATGGTGGCTTCTAGCTCATCCTGTTTGTTGCCCATTCTTCATGCATTAGTGTAGAGGCACTTCAGCTGGGCTGTCAGCCACGCCACCTTCTTAGAGGAGCATCTCTTAATTCCTTTGAAGTATCTTGCTTGTGTTTCTCTGCTGGCTTCTACTGCCTCAGGAGCCTCTGACTCATCCCCATAAAACTTCAAGCTTGCTCCACTGTGGCCAGCACATCTCAGAGCCACTGCCTGACAGCTCTCGTTAGCGCCCCGTCTTTCTAATTCTGTCATGTCATCCTGTGGATTGTCATGGGCAAGCCTGATATCATCCCCGTCCCCCATCATGTCTAGTTTAAAGCTCTGTCGTGAGCCCTGCCAGCTCATGAAGGAAGACCCTCTTCCCTTTTTGAGAAAGATGGATTCTATCTGACACCAAGAAGCCTGGTGTCATGTAGGTAATCCCTTGTCAAAGAACCCAAAGTTTTGATGACACCAGCCACAGAGCCACGTATTAATAGATTGTGTCCTTCTGTTTCTTCGAATGCCAAAAATGGTTCACCGTGGCACAGCTTGACCAAATGACGCCACCACAGCCTTAGTGTGGTGTCTCCCTACAGGTGTTCACATCCTGTAGATGCTCATTTTCTGGGTTTTGTGATGTAGCCATTGAGAATATTCCAGCACAATCACACAGAAACTTTTGTAGCACTGGTACAAGCTCTCTTAATAACAATGCACTGTTCATGCTAGTGTATAAAATCCAAAAGGCATATGTATTTATACTAATTGACTCAAATTTTAAAACAATCACTGAACACTTCTTGTACTAATATTGGAAACATCCATATCCTTGTCTCATCTGTTTCCTTAGAAAAATCTCAGTATTGGTGGCTATATATCATATAGGTCCATATCAGATTTTAGAGTACCTTCTAGGCATTGCTCTTGATTGGTGCTGAAACTTACCCTTCAACTTGTTTCCTGAATTCTCATGGTCTAGGAAAAATGTGGTATATACTTCTCACTTGCATTTGAAATTGATTTAAGAAAAAAGACACTTGATCCATTTTTCTTTTTAAAGTTCAGTTTCCAATTTAAATAAACACAGTTGTATATATTATGATTTGGTTAGTTTTTAGACATAAACGTGCAAACCTGCTTGCAAAACTTAAAGCTTTGTGCACTTAGTCCTTATTGTCTATTCATGTTTCACTCTTCCAAGATCTCTGATGCTTCTACTATAGAAACACAAACAAATCCCATGCCCCATAAAATTCTGAGAAAATTAGACCAATCAAGAATCAGAGGCATTCCTGCAATGTAATACATATTACACTGTTCTTGCTGTTTGCTTCACCCTGTGGACAAGTAATGTTTGTTCTTGGTCTCTAGTTACCATTTTGCTCCTTCATACATTCCACTTGGACATAAAATGTCCATTTTATGAACATCTCCTCATTTCCTGTTAGAGCTTGCTGTGGTTGAGCTCATTTTGTAAAGAAAATACATATGCAGATTTTTGACAAAGTAGGCAATAAATATAGTCAGTACCAGGGGTTTCCAGCTCACTGTCTTCTATGAGAATACATTAGGCAGATCTAAGAATGATGCATTAGTACCAGCGGCTTGTAGGTCTGAAATACACCCTTCCATTTTGTTGTCTGCTTTTTCTTAAAAAGGTGCTATATAAATACTACAATAAAACAAATAAAGGGTCTGACATTCTAGTCTAATTTTAAAAGGTTTAAGTCAGGTGCAGCTGTATTAAAATGAGTGAGATTATATCCATAAGAGATATGAAAGGAGAATAAAAGCCGAAATGTTTACTGGAGAAGCTTACTATTCATAAGTTATTCAGATGATAAGCAACTATTCAGCTGTGCTCAGTTAGTAATACAAAAGCATCATTTACATTTTTAGATGGGAAAGATTCACCAAATGTAAGTGAGCCTACAGTACAGTAACTGCAGTTATTAGTGAAGTCATTGGATGTGGTTAATATTTTCACTTCAGAGTGTGTTTTTGTCTTAATTCAGTTTCCTTTCCTAGTTTTTGAAATCAGATGGAAGAAAAAATATAACAAACATTTCCAAGTCAAAGTATTTTAAAATTTGAAATTACTTGGGGCAGAAGTTACAAAATATGTGGTATGTGACAAAAATTAAGACCTACTGGTCAGTGATGCCATACAATTTTTACAAAGAATTTAATCAGATCTCTTAATTTCTGGGTCAGAGTAACTGAAGAATCTCCTAGCACAACAGCTTGTCCATTATTTAGAATTTATTTTCTGTATCAGACAGCACACTTGAAATACATATTTCAGCTAAGGGGAGAAAAAATGTTAAGATGGTGTTGTGCTGTGTAACAGCTAACAGAGACAAATTACTTTGGGTAATTTGGCAAGGGCAGCTGGCATGAGCTTCTACTATTAATGGCATACCATGACAACTGTTTGGTGTGATGCCTGTTGCAAAGGCATCTGTGAGGGACATCTTGCTGTATAGTAACAGGGGTGGACTTCATTACATCAGAGAATATACTTTTTCATGGTCAATTTCACATCATTTGGGCTCATGGCAAATGCAGGTGTTATAATCAGAAGTTTGTAGATAGAGCTATTTCATGAGGCTACTGTATATAGGACTGCACAGAATCCTGCTGCTTGTCCCATAAGACTGTAATATTCACAAGCGATCATGTTAAAAGAAAGCATTAACTGAAAGCTATCTGGAAATAAAAAGAGATAAAACCATTTTCTGTCTCTATCAATGGTTGTGTGTTAACAAAAAGGAAATTCACTTCGCAAAATCAGATAGGCTCCATATTAAAAAAAAAAGTGACCACGGTTATTTACCATTTTAATCACATGGTATTTTTTTTGGCTAAGTAAACCTTATTAGTTCCCCTGTTCTGATGAAAAGCAAGTAGTAATTTCTTTCTTTTTCTGTAGTTACCACAAAGGTTAAAAAGTAGTTCCAAATGTGAGGTCTGCTACAAGAAAAAAAAGCAGTTTATCACAAAAAAAATTTAGTGACACCATTCAGCAGTTTCTCCTCTAGAAAGCTGATGGAGTTATTATTCTATCTGTATGGACTCCTCTTTCAAATACTCCATTGGTTTTAGTAATAGTTATAATGTAGAGAAAAATATGGCCTGTGAAAGGTCTTCAGAGCCTTTTCTTTGTTCCATGGAGGCTTGTAATAATCAATGAGAAAAGTCAGAACTAGTCAGAGGGGTATTCTTTACACAGCAGAAAGGGTAGGAAAAAACTTACAAAATATCTGGGAACAGTACCTGCAGGTGAACTAGACATTTAGAAGGAAGGATATTGGAAAATTAGAAGCAATGTCATGAGTTATGACAGATGTAATGAGGAAAGAGCTTATCAAATGCTGAATTTTCTTAAAGCCATGCCATTCCTCCCCCTTTATTCCTAATTCATTATGGAATGGTAGTTGGAACTTCTGACAATAAGAATCTGATTTTTTGGGTGCCTTAGAACTAAAGTAATAAAATCCATTCAAGTGTTTAAATACAGGGACCAGAGCTCACAGTGCAGCAGTTACATTCATGTGGGAAGGCTTTGAATGTGAATGAATAATAAGTCTTTGTAGAAGGTTAAGTTGACTTGGCACTACTAGTCCCAAAACTATTCTAGTCTTTTGACCTGTTAGTCACTGGTACACAATCAGCACCAAATTTCTAAATAGCTATGTATATGCTTCATTATCAAATAAGTAATTTTAATAGAAACAAATTTAGAATAGAAATATTAATGAAAATATAACTGTGATATATGTCTATATAAATGAATATTAATAAATAAAAATAAATATATAAAATAAATAGAGTAAATGAGAGCAATTGACATAAGGACTCCAAAAACGTACACAAATGTACACAAAAATTATTCAAGTTGTATAATGGGATTTTCGCATCCGATTAGGGCTAATTCAATTCTCTATACTGAATGTCTTCACCACACTTACAGTCTGCGCTTCTCTGAAAGGCAAAACATCAGTTTGGACCAAGAGGTCCCAGTTAAGAATTTAAATGTATCTGGTGTGCAGATTAAGAAGAGCTTCCAATTTAGTCTTCTTCAGAAGAAAACCAGTACACATCACCAAGACCATTCCAGAAACTAAGTCATATGTTATAAGACAGGACAATCAAGAAATTAAATTCCAAACTGTGCTACTGCTCCAAGCTGAAACAGCCGGTGCTGGAGGTGATTTGTGTATGGAAAGTGGAATGATAGGGTTCTGTCATATGTAGTTATGATTGTTGATGACAGACTTGGTCTGACTTCCTTTCTACTGCATTTTAACCATCAATGACAAAAGTTATGTTAGATGCATCTGGAGACTTGTAATTTCTCTATTATTTTTACAACTGCTGCTATTATTATTATTATTATTATCATTAATTATTTTTCCATTTACAGGAATGGCAGAAATGTGCCTTGGATTAAATTAATGAATACTTATGACAATACTCTTTTTTTGCAAGCAAGGATTTGTAAGTGAGACAGAACCATTCATAAGATGTCTGTTTGAAGTTTTACTTCTTGGTTTGTGTTCCTAAGTCCTGTGTGCCTCTGAATGTTCTCTGTATTTAGAAATAATGTTAAGGGAAGAAGACAACAAACAATAAATGCCTTTACTATCATAGTTCATTATACTGTATGACTCAATAGTGCAGGAGACAATAATTATGTTTCCATAAGGCAGTCATTTGTGGAACTAAGAGTGAGGGAGGAAAAATTTATGCCTATTCTTGCTAAAACTAGCCTGAATATTTGTACATGCAATTCTGTTTGTATTTATCATGTTTAAATAACATTGTGCTACAGTTCCAGGCAAACCTCGGCTTGTGATTAGCCACACACAGATGAACACGGCTCTAATTCAGTGGCATCCTCCTGTGGACACTTTTGGCCCGCTGCAGGGTTATCGGCTGAAGTTTGGTCGCAAAGACATGGATACATTTACGACCATGGATTTCTCAGAGAAGGAAGATCATTTCACGGCCACAGACATTCACAAAGGAGCTTCTTATGTCTTCAGGCTCTCAGCTAGAAATAAAGTGGGCTTTGGGGAAGAGATGGTTAAAGAGATTTCTGTTCCTGAAGAGGTACCCAGTGGATTTCCCCAAAATCTCCACTCGGAAAGCTCTACTTCTACATCAGTTCAGTTAACTTGGCAGATGCCACTCTTGGCAGAAAGAAATGGCATTATCACCAAATATACAATCTTGTACAGAGATATCAATGTTGCTTACCAGCCAGTTGAACTTCCTGTTGTTCCTGCTGATACCACTATGACACTTTCTGGCTTAAAACCAGATACCACATATGATGTAAAAGTACGTGCCCATACAAGCAAAGGGCCTGGTCCATATAGTCCAAGTGTCCAGTTCAGGACACTACCCATGGATCAAGGTAGGATTTGTCTGCTTATGGCGTTGACCTTTAAAGGAGTATCAGTCTTTGGATATCAGTGTTTTTGAAGCTGTAAATAAAACTGACCGGCTCATTCATAAAAATAGGTTCATCAAACACAAAAGGTAAAGTATGCAAATCTTAATATGTTTTGGATGCTTAGGATTCTGTTGTCCCTTGCCAAGCAAGTTCTGGCTAACATCTTCAAAATCTTTTCAGGTAAGGAAAATGTACGTGTTGGGTTGTCACTAGATAAAAGTGAGACTTAGATAAAATGTGATGTTTAAACATGAGCAAACAGGTAGGAGAATTGAATCCATGGTTTTTACCTAAATGGAAAGCTAATACTCTCAGGTAGCAGTGGAAATATGACAAGGTCTATACTCCAAGATGTTGTTTATATACATTGTTTCTTTTTTTCCAGCAGTGTTTGCAAAAAATTTTCATGTTAAGGCGGTAATGAAGACTTCTGTTTTGCTATCCTGGGAAATTCCAGAAAATTACAATTCAGCTTTGCCTTTCAAAGTAAGTTACTTTCCATTTTTGCAAGAGAAAATACAGAAACTAGAGGATGTAATTCACCTGGCTAAGTAGCTTACTGAACATGTGTAATTTTTTTTTTGTATTGCTGTATTTAAGAGTGGAAACTAATGAGCAATATTGACACAAGCAGTTAAATTCAGTTGTTTGGCAATATGAGCTTTCCACTGTTGTGGCAGTATTTCCAAGTCTGTCTCATACTGGTTATTATGCATATGAACACCTTGCTAGTTTGTAGTTCATTGCTGCTGTGTTTTAGAGAATACAGTGAAATAAAAGAATAATTGTCTTCTTCTTTTCATCATGTCTGTAGTGACTGTAGCTGAGCACCATTTTGTGTTTTGTCTTCTCACATTTACACCACCACATTTTTGTATTATAATTCTTTTACTCCACTAACTATAACATTAGCCAGATAAGGAGACTTAAAGTAACCTGGAGTCTGGGTGGCATTTCTTCTGCCATCATTCTTCATCATTTGTGTCATTTCAGGCAGTGGCGAGTAAAGAGCAGTATTTAATGAACTAGATGTTGCAAAAACCTTTCTGAGTAAGAAGAGTGAATGAAAAAGTCAAGGTACCTTTAGCAACAAGTGTGCCTTGATATTAATGCAGAGTTCAAGTAAAACTACTGAATTTGAATAAGTGAAATTGGATTTTAGGAGTGCTTACACTGCTTTAAATTAATGCAGTTCTTTTTTTCCCCTGGAAGTGAGAAGTTCAATTGTAGTAGTGTATTTGATACTACCTTATGGCCTAAAATGCCCAGTAACTTCCATTTTAAATTTATACCTAGTTTCATCCCTGAATTCAGTGTGCCAGTGTAAGTTGCCTTCTCTTAGTAACCAAATCACTTTCAATTTATATATTAACTTAGATCCTTTATGATGATGGGAAAATGGTGGTGGAGGTTGATGGACGTGCTACTCAAAAGCTGATCACTAACTTGAAGCCAGAGACATCATATTCATTTGTGCTGACGAACAGAGGGAATAGTGCTGGGGGTCTTCAGCACAGAGTGACAGCAAAGACTGCACCAGATGTGCTTCGCACCAAACCGGTGTTCATTGGAAAGACCAACTTAGACGGCATGATAACTGTGGAACTTCCAGAAGTACCTTCCAATGAGAATATAAAGTGAGTGAATGAATGACATATCATTGTTTTTATCTCCAGAAAGATGATTATTCTTACTGTTAATAGAATCTAGAGCTGTAATGGTGGACCAGGGCTTTATTCTTCATAACGATACAGAGTGAAGCACTCTGCAGTAGTATTTGTACTAATATTGGACTACTATTTGCCGATACTAAACTGGGAGGTGCTGCTGGCTCTCTTGAGGGACAAGAGGCCTTGCAGAGGGATATAGATAGGTTGAAGCATTGGGCAATCATCAGTGGAATGAAATGTAGCCAGAACAAATTCCAGATTATGTTATTAAGGTCTGTGTATGTGTCCAGCGGAGGGTGACATAGCTGGTGAAAACTGGAAGGCATGTCCTGTGAGGAGTGGCTAAGGACTTTGGATTTGTCTAGTTTGGAGAAAAGGAGTCCAAGGAGTAACATCATTGCTCTCTACAGTCTGTTGAGATGGGGCAGAGGGAGATGCTGGTCTCTTCTCCGTGGTATCCAGTGATAGAACTTGTGGGAATGGTTCAAGGCTGCATCAAGGGAGGTTTAGACTGGACACTTTGAAGTAGAGGGGGTGATAAGCACTGGAACAGACTTCCTAGGGAGCTGGCAAATACCCCAAGCCTTTCAGTGTTAAAGAGGCATTTGGACAATGCCCTAAATAACATGCTTTAGCTTTTGGTCAGCCCTGAAATGGTGAGGCAGTTGGACTAGATGATTGTTGTAGGTCCCTTCCAAATGGAACTATTCTGTAAGTTTGTCACTTATCCAAGTATGTAAGGCTAAGTAAAATCTGAATGGAAATATATAGAGGAGGATTGTCCTGCAGTTTGTAGCTGTTTCTCAGAGTACTTTTATGTTCTACCACTGATTTCAAATAGCAAAGAGGGATTAAGGAAGCCAGTTGTGGTTTTGAATAATGTATCCTCTCAAGAAGAATGGATAACCCATCGATGGATAGCTGCTGCTGTACCTTGAAGTACACAAACTCAGTCATTTCAGAATTACGTGGAGTTTTAAAGAATTGTTGCTGAACTTCTGTTTATTCAGATTAATTAATCCTGAAGTTTTTTATTAAAAGAAAAATCTCAGGTCTTCACTGGTCCCAGAAAGAAAACAGAAAATTTTGCTGAAAAATTTGGCAGTTTACCAGAGGTTACTTAGATTTTTGGGGAAAAGGTGGAGATTTAAACAGCAGAAATAGGACTAAAGAGTTGATAGCACACAGCCAGCAGGTATTAGAAAGGTTAAACAATAAAGATTTGACAAAAAAACATGAAGCATGGCACAGTCAATAATTGTTATTGCTCTGCTTACTTGTTGGTCTATAAGGTTCCTGTGTGTAATGTAAAGGAAATGGGGAGGAAAATGAGCAAGTCATTAAATATTGTTGGGGATTCAACTTGTCCTCTCCCTGGTGGATTGTTACTGACAGCTTTGTAGAAAGCTGCTTCCCTTTTTCATTACTGACTGAAGATTTTGAGGCAGGTGAGGTCAAGAAAGAAATGACTTGGAGACATTAAAATGATGAAAAACTGAAAAATCTAGCCATTATCATTAGGTTGAGTAAGATGCGGTCAGTAACAAATGCAGCTAAGGAAGACTGAAGATGGAATGAGTCAAAAAAGATTTATGAAGCAGAGCATTCACGGAGAGAAAAAAGTGCAGGGTATCTGGTCAAACAGTAGCAGAAGATAACAGAGGAAAAAGAGCTGATGCTTTTGCTTTTATGTAGTGTAAAAGAATGAAAGAGATATCAGGAAAAGTACGTCAAACCTATGGAGTCCAACTGCCAATTTGCAAATAACGTGTCTCCTCCTTCTGTCTTTCCTAAGAAGATGTGATCAGGTTTGAAATAGAAAAACAAAACAAAATATTATTGACTTGACCCTTGGAAGCAAGCATACCAAAGCAACTACATAGTGAACAGAAAGAGCTTACCTGTTGCTTGCTAGAAGTAAGATTATTGCAGCTGTAGTCTTTGTATGGGAAGACCAACTTTGTGTAATACTTATATTGACATTTTTACAGTTGCTGTTGCTCAATGGCTACATTACATGGTCAGGATTGTATCTATCCTACTATGAAGTACTACACACTGAGAGTCTTTCAATAATACTAATTACACAGAAGGTGAAATAATTAATGGCTTGCTGTAAAGAATTATAGGTAAATACTAATGGAATTGAGGATAATGTTATAAGAGCCTTAATAGTTTATTAAAGATGGTGGAAGTAATTTTCATTATTTCAATGTTTGATGGTGTTATGGCATAGAAATTGAAGCAGAGCTCACCTTATGCTAGGTAAAATGGATCTCTTGATGGTGTTATGGCATAGAAATTGAAGCAGAGCTCACCTTATGCTAGGTAAAATGGATCTCTTTTGCTGACATCATCTCAACTGAACAATTTCTTCATTTTCCTGTAGTGTTTTGGGCTAATCCAAAGCAGTTTTTATGTGTAAAGGACACTTCATGTTTGTCTGAATCTCTTCCATCTTTGCAAAGTCTTCGGTAGAAACAGAGTTTTATGGAAGAATTTGCCTTTATAATACTCAGTAGTTCAAGCAATACCCAAGCAAATCTTCCATTTCTCACACTCCCTCCCACCCCCCAAAAAACATACAAACTGAAAAAAAACAAACAAAAAAACAACCTGAGAACAAACAAGAAAAATATAAAATAGAACATGTTTTTCAAGAAATGTTGCATTTTCTAGGGTTAGCTAGAAATTACAGAACCTTGTTGTTCTTTGCAGTTGCAGCACTGTATATATATGAGAACAGTTTCATTTTTCTGCTTACTGTTGATGTACATGTGCTTTCAGCTTTAAATTACTCTGCGTGTGTTGAAAATCTTAGTGGATGATCAAAGTTATGAGTGGGAGGCATGTATGAAGGAAGTGTGAAAGTAACATTTGCATGCTGGGTGTTCCTTGATTGAAAAAAAAAGTATGAACACTCTGTTAGCTTAAAAAAAAGGGAAAAGGAAAAGGAAAAGGAAAAGGAAAAGGAAAAGGAAAAGGAAAAGGAAAAGAAAAAAAGAAAAAGAAAAAGAAAAAGAAAAAGAAAAAGAAAAAGAAAAAGAAAAAGAAAAAGAAAAAGAAAAAGAAAAAGAAAAAGAAAAAGAAGAAAAAAAAAGAAGAAAAAGATGGGAAAGTAAGAGACTGCTGCGCAATTCATCCAGCAGATATATCTTCGATGTCTGCAAGACATGTAGGGGCCAATTCTCAAATGCTTTTTCTCTTGATTCTCAGCTATCTGTTAAAGAAAATGTATGTAGGTTGTAGTTACTGTATACATGGATAAAGCAGCAGTCACTAGGATTTGTTAATTCATGTAACCAAAGAATTTTTAAAATACATACTCAGGTTTAAAATCTTGGTTCAACCAATCTTACTAGTCTTGAATAAGATCATCAGTGTAACAGATGATTTATCATTTTGTAACTATATGAATGCATGCTGCGTATTTTATTTAAATACTGGAATGCAGCAAGTGAGCAGCAGTTAAAAACCTGTAGCCAACACTTCTTGTTTCCAGTGCCGCCTGTTAGAGCTCACCAGTGCCACGGAGAAGTTTCTCAAATTTCTTAATACAAGAATTAATAAATATGTGCATTTAATACAGTAGTTAAAGATCCAAAGGTTTTTTACATTTCTTTTATGGAAATGAGCTTTAATTAAGAAATGACCATTAAAATGGACCAATGGCTTGCATTGTTATGGAAGAAAGATAGTTTATAGAGTTGGTTTAGACTGAGATAGTTATTGATCAATTGTAAGACAAGTCTTTTTCTGTAGACTCTCTTGCATTAATTACTTTAGGTTATTCAGCTGTATTGTGTGAATAAAATGAATAGTCAATGTTGCAGAAGGTTGAATAGGCTGTAAAAAATGGCAGGCTGGAAGAGAAGAAGATGATCCATTAAAATTATCTTCCATAATGGAGACCAGCGACACCTTCTTATAAAGCTCTGCAAGAAACAAAGGAGAGCAGCTTCTTTCCCTCTCCTCTGAGATGAAGAGTGCTTGACTTTTTGACAAGTGTGTTTATCATGAAGATGTAGATTATACCATCCTGGTTATCCTTCTGTTGTGATTCTACTGCTTCTTTCTTCACACTAATGTGAAATTACAGATCTGTCTAACATTTATTCAGGCTTGGTCGAAGGAAACAAGGAAAGAGCCATATCTCTATTATAGAGCCATATCTCTATTATGTACTAGGAAGTATAGTTTACTAGTCTCCATGGGGGGGAAAGAAGAAGATATTTTCAGGAAAATATTTCTGAGGAAAACTGATATATGCTACTTGCAAATCCTAGCTGTAAAGAGAGCATACATCAAGGTCTTTTGTCTGTGACTGTGAACAGAATGCTTAAGTAGATAAAATTGATGGTGATTGATAATCAAACGTAAAGAGCATGTGGGTGAAGTATATGCTATGTCTTCTTTGTTTTCTGTTCATAATAGTATTTGCATCAGCAAACACATTATATTAGCCTACTATTCTGATTATACATGAAAATGGTGGAAGATGGGTTGATAATTGAGGTTTAAATATATGGTAGTATGTTTCAGTTTAGAGGGTTGATTTTTTTTCCCAGTGTGATGGTGGCAGAGCACAAATATCCCATGGCTCTTATATTTCAAAGGAAATAATAAACTGCAGTCAAACATGTAGGCATTTTAGAACATTGTAATTAACGTTCTTTATACATATTTATATGTTTACATGAAAAGGCAGGTAATTAGTGACATTTATTTGTTAAATGCTTTACACAGGATGTGGTTTTAAAGGCTGCCGTGGCATAATGTGCAAAAGTTTGCTTTCAACATACCGCTGTTCTCTGAAGTTCTTCTGAACAGACACCTCCTCCATCAATTTATCAATTCCTTTCTTTCAACTTCACTTTTGTCCAACTGTTTCATTTACAGAGGTTATTACATAGTTATTGTGCCTTTGAAGAGGTCTCGTGGAAAGTTTATCAAACCATGGGAGAGTCCAGATGAAATGGAACTAGATGAGGTACTGTATGCTTTTGTTGTTGTCTTCTCCTTTATTAAAGAAACAATCTTATTAGTGGTATGTAATTAACTCACCAATTTTAGAAGTTTTGGTTGTCAGGACATTTTATATTTTTGTTTGAATTAGCCTGTAGGGACTGAAACAATAGTTCAAATTATTTAAATTAGAAGACAATAAAGACATTTAGCTGCAATAAAGCACACAAAGTGTCTGATCTTTGTTAGCATTAATATTTTATTATTTTCCTATTGTAAAACGTAATGCAAAAGTGCAGGAGGTGAAATGAGTTGTCGTCAAAAGTTTAATCACCAATAATATGAACACTAATAAAGGTCTGGTTCATTAGTGAGGTGCCTACTAAGCTGATAACAAAAGCTAAATTGCAATTTGCACTGCAGTTTAACATTTGACCTTCTTGTAGTGTTTTTACCTCATTCTCATGCTTCTGGTTAGAAAGATTTTACAGTAGTCTCCATTTTACTGACAGTTTGTGCTCAGAAATAAATGAATGAAGAAGGAAAGAACAACATTGTGTCATCATTCAACACTACAAATTACTTTAACCCAAAGTGTGGAAGTACTTTCATTTTAAAATTAAGCCTTGTAATACTAGAAATCAATTCATTATATTATTGATATCATTCCAGGAAGTATAGTGTCAGCATTCAGTCCCATCTTCTGTATTACTGAAGGACAATATAGTTTGTGCAGACTTGTCTTTCTTCTTTCAATCTGTAAATTTGGAATAATAGTAATATTAATCAATGTCAAGCTTTTTTGAGACCCCAATATGAAAGCTCTGTAGAAAAGACAGGTAGTGTTGTTCTTGTTGTTGTATATAGCTAGGATTTTAGATCTCATCCAGATGCTATGGTAATTTGTACATGTAATATCTCTTCAATTCAAAGATCAGGTATCAAAGGCAGTTACTTTTCTCCTGATTTAGTGAGCTTGGTTTGACTGGATCCTATGTATTTTTCTATTTTTATTTTTATTTTTTATTATTCTTTTTGGGTGGATTCAAGAGTGTTCTGTTATTGAGATGCTTTACCATATGCTTCTCCAGAATACAGTCTCTGGGAAGTAATGATCATCTGTGAGCAATCACAAGGATTTTTTCCCTCCTCCCATTGACAAATGGTTATAAATTTCAATGTTTGCACCAAAATGTAAGGAAAATAACTATCTTCACCAAACTAACACTGCTGTAGAAAGGTTTCAAAATATGAACAGTGGTTGTTCAGTCTGTTTTCTGATCAGAAAAAACAAAGAATATG
Organism: Aegotheles bennettii; assembly: GCA_013398125.1. Taxonomy (NCBI): domain Eukaryota; kingdom Metazoa; phylum Chordata; class Aves; order Caprimulgiformes; family Aegothelidae; genus Aegotheles; species Aegotheles bennettii. The sequence goes on along the minus strand of VZRW01003349.1, from coordinate 116,203 downwards.
TACAGCAAGAGGAGTATCATTAATCAGAAGGTTAAAAACAACTGCAAGGGAATGCATAATTTTTGTTACTGCTGACTGACTGATTGAAACCTGTGTTTCCTCTTGACCAGTTACATTTATGAGATCATGCCATTTGATTCAGTTGCTGTGATGACTTGCTTTGATCTATTATCTTCTTCCCTTTAAAAGAACTTGGATTGTAAACATCATCAGCTCATGATTGTAGTCCTAGGTGACATCAAATATGGTTGAACGGTAAAACTCTGACAGCAAGATCCGTACAGTAATGGAAAACTGATTTAATAGTACCACCCACTTTTACCATCTAAAGACTGTAGTCACATTCAGCAGCATTAACAGATTAAAGGATAGGTGCCAGATGACATTGAACTTTTTGGCAATTAAATTCTCCAGATCCTGCTGATTCCCATAACAAAGGGTCATTTTAATCATCCTGCAAGTTGCAGTGCATTAATCTGTGTAACAGATTGATAAAGGGCATTTATTAATTCAAAAATATTTGGGTCAGGATGGGTTGTTTCCCACTTCTACTAATATAATTGTGACCACATTGTAGAATTAATGATGGAGGAAATAAGATATGCATTGACTGGAAAATGAAAATTATTTCTGGTAACGAACTAAAACCCTTGATACATCTTCTACAATTGCCACCAATCTATATAGTAGGTACTGAGTAGGGAAAATTCAAAAGCAGGCAGCAACTGTGTCTCATGCTACTTCATCCAGTTTCTATTACTTAAAAGACTGTTTCACTTCTAGCTTTAGAAAATACATGTGTATTGTTATTAGGTCTACTATTCCTAACAAACATGTGAAAGCAGTGGCACAATAAACAAATTTGGAAAAAAACATAAAAAGCAAGTACAATACTCTCTGAGCAAATAGTTCCCAGTGGTCAAGAGAAGATATTTGTGCATATCTTTTTTTTTTTTTCAGGACAATCTCAGGTATCTGGCTAGTATCAGAAAGTATTGGACAATAGATTTTCCAAAGAAATATGTTGCAAATTTTCTTAGATTGTCAGAAGAAGAGAATTTGCTGATAATTCTGGAGTGCGATCTCCAATACATAACTGACCAGTCCAAAAGACTCCAGCTTATTGTAGTTACCTAAACTTCCTGGTTCCTTGAATCCAAATTCTGAAAGCGACTAAGAGAGGGGCAAAGTCTTAAAAGAGCAGACAATGGACTAGATATTGTGTATCTGAAAATAATAGTTATTAGAGATACAGTCCTTTTTTATTAACTCAGAATTTCATTTAATTTTAATATCATGAGATCTAGTGACTTTAAATAGGTATGTCCTTCAAATAAATGAAATATATAAACAAAATGTTAGAATTTATATTACTGAGTAGGATTACTTTAGATTTGAAAACAATAAAATGTAAATAAAAGCCTGCATGTTAAGCTTTAAAACAATTCAGTAATTTTTTTAAATCCTGGTATAAAGCACAACAGGAGATATATGTGCAAGTAATGATACTTGACAACAACCTTATTTATATATGAAACATGAATGAAGCCAGAGGTTCACTTAAGGTCTATTCAGTCATGTGAGATCAATGTCACAGGCAAAATTTTTATCTACACACAAACACACCTAAGTTTAACTGGCCTTGGGTGATGAATAACCACCTTTGAAAAAGTTTTGTTTGACACATTTTATTTGACTCAGACTAATTAACTTCTAGCATACATAGCCAAAACTCAGTTTCTGATCACATCACCCACTGTAATACAGTACTTCAGCATTGCTGTTAAATATATGCACTTTATGTTACTAATTCAAATGCAAGAAATAATTAAGATCAAACATTTTTCTTCCCCTTTCAATCTCAACCTAATTTTGATTGCAGTATTCTTGCAGTATTTTGACATTTTATTATGAGTTATTTAGAATCTAAATTTTAAATACAGTGTAATCTGGGAGCATACAATAAAGAATTTATTTGAGGTAGCCACACAAATAACATTAAATTCCAGTGGAAAATGTACCCATAAATGCAAATAGCATTTATCTTCAGGGATAGCTCAAGCCAAGTACTTCTTCTCGTCCTGCAGTACTTACAGCTCCTGACTTCCAGTTAGTATATATATATCACATTGTTATTACCTCAGTATCTACCTTTGTATTTCAGCAGACTTTAGGATAGTCAGTGCTCAGTTTTCTGCATAGCTGTTGCTGTCTTTATAGAAGATGGCTTCATATAGATACAAACTTTTCACAGAGTGCTTCCCTCAGCAGATCTTATAAGGGCTGAAGCAACCTGGAATAGACTTTGATTAGTCTCCACCTCATGTTTTGCCCTTCATTTTTCTACCTAGGGCATAGGAAGCTACCAACAGGTGTGAGAGTCACCTTCAGTAAAGCAACTAAATAGAACTCTTCTAAATATTACAGTTCTCTACTGTACTCAGCCTTAGAGATGGAAAACAGTTAACTGTGTAGATCTTTGAAGAGGTAACATCCACATACCGTCAATGCTAAGAAAGTTTGGATCTAAGTGATACAGGTTCCTTCTGTGTATATTTGTAGCCTGTGTTTGAAATAGGTACTTCAATGAGAAGGAGTGTTAAAGTAATCAATATTGAAAGCTACTGTCTCAGTAGCAGAGTGAATAGTAGATTGTTTTACATGCACCAGAACTGTCAATTGTGTAATTGCAAAATACATGATCCCATGTAGGGAAGGCAAGAAGATGTGCTAGGTAAGCTGGGGTCTAACACTGAAGAAGAGGCTGAATCAAGAGAGAGCTTCCCTGACTAAACATGTTCTTTAAAATAAAAATGTATAATGAAGTTTAGATTTTAATCTCTTTTTTTTTTTTTTTATTGATCTCTGTCTAGCTCTGGAGATTTGTCTCCTCCTAACAAAGAAGTTTGTGCTTATCTATTGTATTAGCACTGGTTTTGTGCTAAAAAGCTGAAAACAACTGTGTGACCTTGGAAAAATTTATGATTGCTGTCTGAGACTACAGGATATTGAATAAATTTCATACTTGAAAAATGAGGGGAACCATAAAGAGGCCTTAGAAGTCATCACTTATCACCCAGAAAAAGTTCAGGCTACTTGTAATCAAATAAGATTAATATTTGTTGAATGCCAGTATATCTAAAGTGATTAGAGATATTTAATAAGCATTTGTCTGATTTAATAAGTAATTCATCAATGGATTATATCAGCTGAGCTTAAGTTCTTTCATTAGTTAGTATATGTTTTACAAGTTTGAGCCTAGGCTTGTTGTAGAAGTGCTGTTGTAAATTTTGGCTTTGTTCATTGGAAGAGATATTTCATGAAACAAGGAAAAGTAACATTTTAAAAGTCAGGTTAGGCAGTTAAAATCTGAAGTGGGAGTTGTATATTATAGAGTGATGGATAATATTTTGTAGTCTAGCAGTAGAAAAGTTGTCTTGAAATTCATAGGTCCTGTTATTAATTCCAATCACCAGTCTATTATGTAGTGTTTATGTAGTGTATTATGTAGTTATGAAGAACATAACTTTTGATGCTTTTGAACAACTAGAATGGCAGTCAGTTTCATGTTTATGATGGAAGGTATGTTTACAAATCACTCATAAACTCTTCTGCACTTCCTTTACTTTTTGTGAAGTACTTTGGGGAGCGCTCTTTTTCCTGAGATGTTCAGAAATTTAATATTGCCAGTCCTCATGTTAGAGAGGAAAATAAAATAAAGCTATTCTTAGCTACTTAGTATTGAGCTGTTTGTATCTTAGTGTTACCAGAAAGTTTAAAAATACATAATATAAATTCATAGGGAGGGAGAAAATATTATTATGCATTAGTGATTGTCTCTTTGAACTTGAGACTGGAGAGGCCACACCCTGAATAATGTGGTCAGTTTTGGGCCTCTCACTACAAGAAGGACACTGAGGTGCTGGAGTGCATCTAAGAAAGGGCAGTGAAGCTGGTGAAGGATCTGGAGCACAAGTCTTATGATGAGGAACTGAGGTAACCGGAGTTGTTTAGCCTGGAGAAAAGGAGGCTGAGGGGAGACCTCATCACTCTCTACAACTACCTGAAAGGAGGCTGTAGCGAGGTGGGTGTNAGGTTGGATATTAGGAAAAAATTCTTCACTGAAAATGTTGTCAGTCACTCTAACTGGCCAAGGAAGTAGTTGATTCTATATCCCTGGAGGTGTTTAAAAGATGTGTAGATGGTGCTTAGGGGCATGGTTTAGTGGTGGACTTGGCAGTGCTAGGTTTACAGTTGGACTCGATGAGGTCTTTTCCAACCTCAGTGATTTTATGATTCTATTCTATGACTGACTTCATATGTATATACACACATATATATGATGTGTAATATGATATGTATATATATATTTCCTCTGATAAGATATATTATTCTATTAGCTTTTTTTTTCCCCAGAAACAATGATATCAGACACTGAAAACTGATTTGTTTTATGTTTGTAGTCTGGGCAGTGCAATTGCTATCTAGTATCTCGTCTTAACAAGGATGACAAGAAATTGGAAGATTTTGCAAAAATTGATTTGGTAATACTGATATGCCCCATGAAATGTGGATAAATTGTATTTCTGTAGTTTCTGGTCATGCATTGCATTTTCTTATTACATTGTCAATAAATTACATTAAAATTGTTTAGTTATCTTTCTGTTCTTGCTTTCTCTCTCTCTCTTCCCCCTCCTTTCATTCTAAAGCTGCTTAAGGAGATAGCTAGGAAACGCAGAAGCATTCGTCTTGGGAGGGAAGTTGAATTAAAGCCATATATTGCAGCTCACTTTGAAGTTCTTCCTACGGAGTTCACGTTGGGTGATAAGAAGCATTATGGTGGCTTTGAGAATAAGCAGCTACAGAGCGGTCAAGAATATGTCTTCTTTGTGTTGGCTGTAATGGAGCACTCAGAATCTGTAAGTTAGATAATATTTTTCAATCCCAAAATTACTTATCAACAATCAAAACATTTTTCAATGCTTATTCTACTTCCCAAAAGCTGTGTTTTTTACAATATGTGTCAGAGCATCTCTAAAGCAAGTGTTTCCTTGCTTAGTTCCAATTAATTCCTTGAACTTTTTAATTTCACTTGCATCTTTATCTGTAACTTCTGTGTATAACTGAAACCCAAGGATCACGTTTTATTAGCTGTGTTGTAGTCCTTTACAAATTACATGCTCTGCTGTTTGAGATCTTTGGCACAGGTTCTGAGACATGAACTTCACAGCAGGATCTTTCTCAATGTATTTAAAAAAGAGTTCCTCTCTTGCCTTAATATTAGTGTTTAGTAGTGGTGTTAGATGTGCATGATTCTTGTAAAGAACCATTGAATCAGAGATGTGCACAGCTAGCCTCTTTAATTACAGTCATACCCTAACAACTTTATCAATGAATTGTTAGAAAGTTAGAAAATAATTCAATAATAATGTCATTCCCCTTTATGTAATTCATGTTGTGGTTAAGTCTCTTTATGCTTGAGTTAATCTACTGCATGTAATACAGTAGGGAAAATAAATAAATAAAAAAAATAAATGGATAACTAAATAAATAAATAGGGGTGTTGAAAGAAGTTGCAATACACGGTAACATTTTAACATACAGTGTGTAATATGGTATCTTTCTAATTGGTACCTAAGCCTGACAGGTACATTTGCTCGCTCAACCACTTGAAACTGCTACACCAGTAATATGATTTACTTTCTCGATGTCAACAGAATTTGCCTGTTTGAACTTAATGAGGAAGAAGTTTCAATTTGAATATTTTTTGATACATGGCTTTATTTGAAATCAAAATATATGCCTCTTGGAAGCTCTAACATAAATAAAAAGTACCCCTTTCACTTTTTGACAATGTTGGCATGGACAGGGAATTCTGAAGGTGCTGCATTAGAAAAGTTCAAATTGGAGAAAGTAGACAGCTTTTGGCTATAAAGTTAGATGGAAAAGAAAACTTGTGTCAGAAATTACCTGTACTAAAATTATCTTTTCAATACAAAGTACTGTTTCTTATTTATTTTTCTATATTAATTAAGGCATTAGTCATTTCATATAACCCTAAGGTTATTACTTTGTTAGAGAGAAATCAGGATGAAAAAGCAGGAAAAATAGGATTGTAAATTTACAGCTGGAAAGGCTGATATGACAAAATACATTCAGGGGCCTACTGCTGAAGATTTCAAAAAGCGCTACTAAACTTACAGTGTGAACAATAACTGGTTTAGTCTGCCATCTAGATCATCTATGTGATTAGGTGCACAAGGTAGTCATAGAGAGTGAAGACTTTGTAAGGGTAAATGAGCTTAAACTCCTAATGGTCCCAATTGTCCTATGAGGAAAGACTGAGAGAGTTGAGGTTGTTCAGCCTGGAGAAGAGAAGGCTTCAAGGAGACCTCATTGCCACCTTTCATTACCTAAAGTGGCCCTATATGAAGGATGGGGACAGGCATTTTAGCAGAGCCTGTTGCGATAGGACAAGGGGTAATAGTTTAAAACTGAAGAAGGATGGATGTAGGTTAGATATAAGGAAGAAATTTTTCACCACCAGGCTGATAAAACACTGGAACAGGCTGCCCAGAGAGGTGGTGGATTCCCCATCCCTGGAGACATTCAAGGCTAGGTTAGGTGGGGCCCTCAGCAACCTGGTCTAGTGGGGGATGTCCCTGTGCATGGCAGGGGAGTTGGACTAGCTGACTTTTAAGTTCCCTTCCAACTCAAGCTGTTCTGTGATTCTGTGATATTGTGTTTACTCTCAATATAGCTGATTTTCTTCTAGGACTGTAGATCCTACTGGTGTGAGTTGTAACTTGCAAGGGATGTTTTTTCTGATATTCAAAATGCTTTTTACACAAGGTGTCTCCTTCAGAGAACACAAAATTTCTCTGTCAATTGGGAGAATGGAGAACTTGCTTAGTAAAAGAGCACAAACTACCTGGACATTGTTGGCATGGGTACTAGCTTAGTACCAGCTAGTGTAAGTGCCTCCACTTTGCCAATACTTGTTCTATCTCTAACCTTAAACACAGACACTGTCATAGCCCAGAGCCTAAAACAAGGCCAGATGACGTATAAAAAAAGGCCTCCTTTGGTAACACTTGTCCTAGCTTAGGGCATCTTTCAGAATACAGTGCAAACACAATAAATGAAAACAATCTCTTGTCCTGGTTATCTTATTCCATTTTAGCTGACATTCCTGGTCTGAATCAAGTTTTTAAGTCCTCTGCAAGAGCTGTAGTTCAAATCCTAGTTTAGTACTGGTGGAAACACTCCAGAAAAGACAAGAAATAAGTACAAACTATTCTCCGCTTCTGACTTTACTGTAGCTCAGAGTTCTTTACATGGTCCAATTTTAGCAGGCTAGCTACTCACTCTTCCTGTCTATAGTTTTAACTCTTCACTCAGCCATAGATCAGACATCTCAGGTCAGACCAGAATAAAAAAAGTCGGTATTTTTTAATCACAGGTCTTATCCTAGTCCAGCTGGCTTTACACCATCCAGTAAGGCAAAGATTTTCAACAGCCTCTGTTGATTCATAATTCTAGTTTCATCCCTAAGAAAAAAATTCTACTTTTTTCAGTCTTAAATTCAAGTTGTCTTTATCTTCTGTAAGAATACTCTTTTTGTCAGATAGTTTTTGACTGATAAAAATGCACCCTATTATTGCCATAGGACCCTTTTCTAGGAATCTCCTACATTCAGACCTTTATTTTTACCTATAGTACTCTCATTCTTTCAGAAGTATCTTTTCATCCATTCATTCAGGAAGAAATAGTGTTAAACCGATATGAAATTAAAACTAAATCCAAAAATGAGTGGTGTTACATTCCTCAGTTTCCTTGTACTTCATTTTCTCATTCCTCAGTTAAGTTGCAATGTATTCTGTGAAGGACTGCATTACCTCATTTGTCTGCATATGACTGCTAATATGTGGAGTACAAAATAAAGATAGTAATAATATCATCCAGTTTGCAAGTTTACATGCTGCCTGATTTGAAGAAAAATAGCATTTTCAAATTGCTATGTGTGTTTCATTATTATATTGTATAGATTTATTTTAGATCTAGGATATTTAATATTTTAAATGCACTCCTTTATCATTAAGTAAGATTTATTTTATTCGTATAGACCATGTATGCTACCAGCCCATATTCTGATCCTGTTGTGTCGATGGATCTTGATCCCCAACCTATTACAGATGAGGAGGAAGGCTTGATTTGGGTTGTTGGACCTGTTCTTGCAGTGGTGTTTATCATCTGTATTGTTATTGCTATACTGCTTTATAAAAGGTAGGTTTTACCTTTTAGTTTTCTTATCAGATGTGTAACTTTCTGATACATTGGTCATTTTATAATACTGTTTCAAACTATTTTTTGTACTACAGTAGTAAATGTTATTGCTTTGGGATATTTCCATAATTATTAATGGTTTCCAGAACACTGCAGAAATTTTAGTAGATTGACTGAAAGTTTCCAATAATTACAGGTATGTGGGTAAATTTTTCTGTTGATGACACTCTATTAATGTTTATGAATTTAAATGTTTTTTTCCACTTTGCATATGTTTGTGAAGAAAATATATGCTTGCATATAAATATGCATGGAATTTGCATATTTGACTTTTTAAAACTTATTTTTAGATGTGTAATAGTAATACATTAGGGGTTACATTCAGCTTGATGTTAAATATGATTTTCATCTCCACTCAAGTAATTTAAGTTTTCACTTTTGACAGTTGTCCTCAATTTAACAGTGTAACTACATGAATCTGAAGCTCTGAAATGAGAGATTAAAGAAACATCAGTAGCTGTTTCCTACTAATCTTTCAATAAGATCAAACTTCACTTATTCTTCTTTCTCTCTCTGTGACACAAATGTATGTTTGCTAGTAGACAAAGGACTTTTCTCTGCCTTACATGCTAGATGAAAACTGTGTATGATGCCTTAATTTATACGTAGCAGCCTTTTACAGTGTAAATGAGTTCACTGGGGTCAAGATACTAAATCAAAACCAAAGAATCAAACCCACAAGGTTTATTTTAATGTTTAGGTTTTGTTCCTAATACATTTTTGAAATATATTGATAAAGTATAATTGAGGAATATTATAAAGATGCTGTGACCTTGTCGGGAGACGTGCACTAGGGATAATTTAATTAAATGGAGCATGTCTTCTAAAACTAATGACTGATGCTATCACCTTCATATAAATATTCAAATTCTACTGCCTTGTGTGCTCTTCCCACCATAAATATCTCCAGTTAAATACCTCTGAAGTTGCATGTAGAGATTTGGCTTCAGATTTTGGAAAGAGAATTCTCTGTTCAGTAGAAAAACAGACCAGAATTAACCTTAGCTTTGGATTCCAAATAGATAATACATTTATAGAATGTTCTTTAGGGCTGTAATCATACAGCAGCATAAAACACAGTCTATTGCTTGCAGATATTTCAGTCTCCTGGAGGTTTCTACTAGTGCTAACTGTCTCAGCCAATCTAATTGATTAGCAACCAGTGAACCTCTGTTTGCGCGTATCATTTCAAACACTGGTCATGTGTTTGAACACTTCAAACACTAGAGATGTGCTAAAAGTTAAATACTCCTTTCTTTTGTCTATATTGGAGTATTGAAAGTAAAACTTCTCCCATACTACAAACCAAATCCAAACATTGTCATATGAGCAGATGTGTAACTGCTTCTGGAAATATTGATTACATTTATGTAACCATAATAACAATCTTCAATTCTATTACCAAAAAAATTATAGGCATGTTCCACAAATGAGCAGGTAAAATTTGTTCAGCAATAGTGTGAAGAGTTTGTCATTCACTGAAAACAGGGGACACATTTTCCGTCTGTTATTTACTACTGATACTAGAACTGTTCAAGCAAATGTCCATGCGTATTTATTTATTTTTCTATTTTCAGCTGTAAGCTGTAAATTGTTAGATTGCACTGATTTGGCAAATTACCTCTGAGAAATTGTGACTGCAGTTTTACCAGTCTGTGGTCCTCTGTGAACTTTTCATTTCTATAAAAAAAGTAATCTATAATTGGATATTTTTTTTCTAGAGTGTGCAGCCTGGATGCAATCTAACAGAGTTTGATAGCTTCACTGTCTGTTGAACAGCAATAACTAGACAAGACAGTAGGGATATTTAGCACAGTGCTTTAGAAAACAATGCAATTTAATTTCTGAGTTAACTCTGTTAAAGATAATTACTATAGCTACAGGAGTTGGACATGGTAAAAATATACAATAAAAAGTGGGAGAACAAGAACTTTTCATGAACATTATTGTTTCTAGAATGTATTGGGGCATAAGTTCAACAGGGGAGAAGAAGGGAGAGAAGAAAACAAAGGATAGAGAACATCTGCCTAATAAATGAAAACACACAAAAAATATTAGAAAGGAAAGATGGTGTTGAAGGATGTGTAGTGGGAAGAAGATGACTGGGAAGTGACCATGTCTTTTGAAGTGTGAATAGTAGTAACTTAATGTTCAGCTGTGCATAATTCCATTTGTTCATAGAAGGCTGTATACTTGTATGTTTTTATTTCAGTCGTAGAGAAAAGATGACTGCAGTTTCTAAAAGAATAATTTTAAGGGGAGAAGTCTTGCCCTCCTTTAAAACAGACACTATCACAGATAGTGTGGATAAATTGCATGGGTTGGTGTGAAGCATATTTGACTGTTTGAAAGACTAGGAGTGCATGTTTGACTCCTTTATTATTTGTTGGTCAGTTTGTATAAAGGTTATTCCTCTGTGTTTACTCTTCTTAAAATCTGAAAGCAAAGATACTACATAGAGAGATTTTTGGATTATATACTAGAATATAGCCAAAAGGTCATTGCAGCTTAGTATTTAACAGTAATAGATCGGGAAAATACTGAAGAGTGCCTTTTGTTGTCATCAGATACAGCTGCAATATGATATCCAACACAACCGAGGCAGAAGAGCTCACAGATACACAGGGTCACAGCTCTGGAGACTGACAGATGCCAGCCATGCTCAGAGCATGGCCAGCTACAGAAAGTTGCTCAGAGGCATGTTGTCAAGGTTTAATGCTGGGCTGGCAATGAAATGAATGACAGATGCTCTCTGTTAGCCCCTCCCTTTCCCAGAAAGGGAAAGGAAAGAGAATAAGGGAGAGAGACTTACAGGTTGAAAACTAAACTACACAGCTTTAATGAAAAAATAATGATGAAAAAAAAATGTACAAATATGTACAAGCCCAGTGTCATGTTCTCCCCCCTGCAATAATGCTCACATCACCACCAAGGCCGCAAGGCAGCCCTGGGAACGTCTGGGACTGGGCTTCTGGAGTCAGTAACAGACAGGAGCTGGATGCAGGAAGTTCAGCAGAACCAAGCAGTGACCTTGGCTTCTATTGGAATGAGTATAAGCAAGAGCCTTTCTGCATACCATTCTCCAAAAATAACTATAAACAACTAGCATTATCAGACCTGGAAGCAGACACTGACTGAAAAACATGCCATAAATTAAATGCATGTTACTTAGAAGAGACTTAACTGAAAAGTAAAATACTAAAAAGAAAATTGGTTCTGTCCTGACTCAAACCAGGACACATGTCCAGACAAGCCTCAGTATATCCAAGAATGGAAACTTTACAACCTCTCTGGGCAAGCTCTTCCACTAAAAATTATTTTTTCCTGAGTTACAGTTGAATTTTCTGTCTTTCTGAAGTTGAAGTCCTGGCAAAGAGAACTGAATTGTCCAGTGACCAGTTTAGTGTTCTCTGTCATTGCAGTAGTAATACCACCCTGCAATCATAGTGAAGGGAGACAATTATTTTGGAGCAGATCTTTGATCTGTTGGACTTAAATCTAAACAATCAAATTTAGGGATCCAAGTAAATTAATTAAATACCACTATCTTTTTGGTCATGTTCTTGCCCTTAAGAAAATCAATTTTTTGCTAGTTCAAACATGGAGTAAAATATACAATATAGTAAGATTTTTATCCAAATTCACAAACAAAGGCAAAAATTGCCAAGATACAGAGATGCTGTAGGCTAAGTCTCCCCTAGAGGCAATACCTAACCATTATGAGGGCTGTTTGAGTCACAGTTTATATCTCAGAGTGTTTTTGATAAAGCACTACCCTGTAACCTACAGCTTAGGCAAACTTAAAGTAAATCCTTTCAACTTGCTTTTGAATGTGTGATACATGTTCAATTACACGGGATTTGGATGGTTAGGAACACAGTCAATGAATGTTAAAGAGCTCTAGAGATTGTTCGGTGTATCTCAGAAACTCACTAACTAGAAAGAGAGCACGTCCCCATGAAGCATCCTCTCATCCCTCCCCCTTTTTTTTTTAACATATGTATTTGTGGCTACTCCTGCTGATTTTTTAGGAAATCACAAGTTCTCTAATTTCAGCCTTTCACTGATGAAAAGCAAAATATTCCTCATTCTAGTTCTTTCTACAGTCAGGTTTGTTTGTGGAGCGGGTTTCTATTTGTAGGGGTAAAAAAGACAGTTTGACAGACTTTGTGTTGATTGCTCTTACAAAGTGCAGCTTTTTTATTTGGTTCAGAAGACAGGAGCCTAAGCTTGAGTTTTTTGAACATAGTGAACTTTGGCAGACTGAATCATAGAATAAAAGAATAGTTTTGGTTGGAAGGGACCTTTAAAGGTCATCTAGTCCAACATATCTGTCAGGAACAGGGACATCTTCAACTAGATCAGGTTGCTCAGAGCCCTGTCCAACCTGACCTTGAAGGTTTCCAGGAATGAGGTGTTTCACCACCCTCATCATAAAAAACTCATTTGGTGCAGGCCCTACTGAAAAGCCTGTACCCATCTTTCTTTCAATCCCCTTTTAAGTATTAAAGGCTGCAATAAAATATCACCCGGAGCCACCTTTTCTTCAGGCTGACAAACCCCAACTCTTTCAGCCTTTCCTCATAGGAGAGGTGGCCCATACTTCTGTCCATTTCTATAGCCCTTCTCTGGACCCGCTTAAACAGGTCCATGACTTTCCTGTACTGATGACCCCAGAGCTGGACACGGTATTCCCGGTAGGGTCTCACCAGAGCAGAGGAGAGGAGCAGAATCATTTCCCTGAACCTGCTGGCTACCTGCTGAATCTTGAGCTATGAGAAGAAACAAGCTTCTAAAGAAAAAATACATGTTAAAAAAAAAAAAGGACAGAAATTAAAAGGTGGGAATCTTGTGTGATGATGAAGGGATCTATAAAGGTGTTTTCATAATGTGAGTAATATGGTCATTGCAGACTACAGGCTATTATAAGTTTATAGAACTATTTATTATGACCAACAGAAAGACAGAAAGATCTTTATTCACTACTATACACACACTTTATTCACAGTGTGTGTATAGTAGAACACGTTGGTGAGAGGTAATAAATTATTTTCCCTGTGTAGCTGATCTTTATAGATCACTATAGATCTTTATTGATCATTGTAGACCTCAAGTATGTGGCATTCCTTCTAAATCTAAAAAGGTATTTAATACTCTATTGGAGAAAGATCTATGCTTACCTTACTTTCCAGGGTACTGTTAAAATTTTCGTGCCATTTTATTACCTGGTTTTCAAAGTTTTCTTTTTTTTTTTTTTTTAATTTGCTACAAGTTTTATGTATCTCATGTATTTAATTTTGTTCTTCACTTGCCTTCCCCTCTTTTTCTCGCTTTCTGTCCTTCCCTTTCTCCTCTGTCCTCCACTTTCATCTTTCCTTGACTTCTTCCACTCATCTCTCCTCTTTCTAGAATGTAAGAGGGAACTACATCTTAGTAAGATGTCATTTGTCAGTGTAATGTTAACATTACTTCGATAGGTCAAATTAAACACCCATTCTCCATTATCTCACTGGTTAAAGTTTGAGGTGGCACTACTTTGCAGATAATGTCTAAAAGAGATGCTTTTTTCAGCAGAAGATTCTCTTTGGACTTAACCTTGTGTCCTCCATTTATTCTACAATTTCCAAGCATTAAATATTAAATATTAATTTTATATCTTTACTGTAAGTCAATATTTCTTACATCTCCTGTTGTCATGCTTACCCTGTTTGCTGCTGGTCAACTAACATTTAACCTTTTCTCCCCCCTTTGCTGCATTAAAATGGAGCAGTAAACCTGACAGGTGAGAAGCAAAAAGTAATCACTCTTTCTTTAACACAGAAAAGGACAAAAAAAAAAAAAAGAGAAAAAAAGTTATCATGATAAAGTTACCTAAGACAAAGCATCTGTCAATCTAAATGAATATAGACAGTAATCTATTGATATCAAGACAACTGAAAGATTTGTTGTGTTGCTTACAGCACTGAAAAGTAACGTAACATATGAAGCCACGTTTCACTGTTTTTTTTCTGGCTTCATGAGGTACATTTTCAAGAGACAGCACTGCTATAGAATGTGCATATGGTTTTATTTGTGTTTTAATGAAGTTAAATCAGTGGTTCTTTGCTATAACCAAAGCTGTTGAAGGAATTCATAGTTGTGGTTGAAGAGTTCACTACTCTAAATCTCCATAATTTTTTATATACATAGACTCAGTACTAACTTACAGTTCTACAAGGGTAAATGCTATGGTGTTCTCGTTTGACCTTTGTGGATTTTTTCCACGTATCTCAGAAGTATTGCATAATATGAAAGAATTGTCATGTCTTGTATAATCTGGAAAGATACAAAAAAGCCAGAATGATCCTGAGAATAATAAAAAATAAAAAACTCTTCTATTGTCCTGAAAGTATTCAAAATATTCAGATATATTATTAGAATATATTTTAGTGCTTTTAGTAGATAAACATGAAGTTGTGCTGCCCAATAATGACTTACAAGTGGGAAAAAAGTAAATGAAGTTTGTCTCTAGACATTTGCACTGATTCCTAGACTTCAGGAGACAGAAATATAGATAAAAATACTTCTTGAAAGCTGCATCACACATCTTTACTTAAGAAGAAAGAACTCTAGGGCATTGTGCTGTGGTAGGAGTTTCAAATAGTCAGAATCAAAAGTAAAAAAGGAATTTCAACTGAGTTTCTCCATAACCATTATTATAAAAAAAGAGTAAAGAAAAAGAATCAGATTTAAATCTTCATTGATTCACTAAAGAGAAGTTAATACATGTGTTAAGGTATTTACCAGAGAACAGATGGAATGTTTTTACAGCAAAACACTTTTCTTTTTTTTTTTTTTTTTTCATAAAATTATAGGACTGGTAACTTTCAAATAATTTCTGTGATGATGTTTCTCTTTGACATTGTTTCATAGTCTTTGAAATCTTGCTGTATGCACCTTTCATGAATGCTGCCAGGTGTTCATCATTTCAAGTACAGCAAGAAATCAATTGAAGCATTTTTAGGAAGGGAGATCCAGTGGAATAACAGATTTAGCATTGTCACATTGCGAGTCAATTAGGAAAAAAAGAAAAAAAAAACAAAACAATAGTGGTATGTTAGAGCAAGTATTGGACACCTGGAAAAATATGCTTCATGAACCTTAAAATCATCTCCCTTCTGTTTGCATATTCATTTTATATTATATGAAAAATATCAGCCAGTTTGCATTTTCATTCAGGAACTCACATAGGACTAGTGAAGAATGACTCCACTTCAGATTAAAGCATTACATTTCCAGGTTCCTGAATGAAAATGCAGAGTGGTAGATATTCATCACATAACATAATTCTCCGTTTTGCATCAGAAAATTGTACTTTTAAATGATGGGAGTCTGTTTTGTCGGAACAGAGTCAAAATATTATGTGGACTCTTCTTCTCTCTAGAAAAAGGGAAGCATACACAAGTTTCCTTTCCTTCCTTCCTTCCTTCCTTCCTTCCTTCCTTCCTTCCTTCCTTCCTTCCTTCCTTCTTTCCATCTTTCTTTCCTTCCATCTTTCTTTCCTTCCATCTTTCTTTCTTTCCATCTTTCTGTCTGTCTTTGTCTGTCTGTCTTCCTTCTTTCTTTCTGTCTTTTTTACTGTCTTTCCCAGCTTGTTTTGGATAGATTATCAGGAGTACTATAATTACAGTGAAAATCTTAGTTTTATTAGAAACATTCATACAGAACCTGAGTCTTGAATATGTAAGTGTAATCAGATGTGTGACAATTGTGTTGTGCAGCTCTTACAGAGGTAGGAGGCAACAGAGCAGCTTTTTACTTCCTAGAAAGTAAAAGGAATAGGTACCCTCTGGGGTAGGTGTCTTTTGTACTATTCTCTGTCATATAGAAAGTACTTGAAGAATGCAGGTTATTTTTTATAAGCAATGGAGTGCTGTGCATATAAAATATTAAATGTTCAGTGATAATAACTTGGCATGTTCATTTTTAATTTCATGCTCAAGAGTTGACTACTTCATAATAAAGCTAGCTAGCTTTTAAAAAAGACATAGTATGAATTTTTGTCAGTTTCATGTTATGTCTTATAATAGTTCAATAGTCAAGTGCTCAGAATGATGAAAGGATCAGTCTAGGGCAGAATACAGTTATTTTCCCTCTGGCATTACTACATTTAGATTCATTTTGCCATTGTAAATTGCAGCAGCCCCACCCAACCATGCAGGATTGTTTTACCGTTGCATCGGGTAGAATACTCTCTCAGAAATAAACTTCTCAGCTTTAGAATATAATGATTAAACACTCAGGCACATTTATGTGTCAAGCTAGTGCCTCAATCTTATGTTTATGTGTATTCACCTTCTCCATGCAGAAAGAGGGCTGAATCTGATTCTAGAAAGAGCAGCATACCCAACAGCAAGGAGGTCCCCTCTCACCATCCCACAGATCCAGTGGAACTGCGACGCCTTAATTTTCAAACTCCAGGTAAGAGACAATAATACCTCACTGAGAGCTCTGTGGTCACAAACTGGTTAGTGGTACTGTTACAGAAAAGAAATGTTGATTGTTTAGAAAAATATATTTTGCTTTCTTATGAGTTTTTGCAGAACGTATTTCTTTGTTGGTTGTGGAAATAATTCTGTAATTTCTTTATTTAAAAAAAAATCCTGCATGAAAGGAAATTAAAGTTCTGTAAAGAAGACCCCAAAGTCACCTATGTTATGTGGAAGCCTTTATGTGCTAAAATTCCAAATTAAACCTAACAATGCTAGAAAAGATTATTGGGAAATGTACATCCCTCTATTTATTAATTATATTCTTACAGTTACTTCTTTGTGAATAAGTTTGCCTCTTATCCACTGCATTATCAGGTAATCCTTTAACATCATTGGAAGTTTTACTACATTGGAAATGTACAATACAGAAAAGAAACACTAATTAGAGAAATGGTCTTGTCTTTTAAAATCAGGCTATATTTTAGGGTCAAGAAGGATATTAGCATGTCAATAGTTTTGAAAGTAAAAGCCACACACAAATATTTTATTTACTAATTTTATTTATTAAGCATGATTTTGTTAGATCTGTTTGGTTTGAAAGCCAAGAAACAATTGGACAGAAATACTTTAAATAGTATTGATTTTTTACCACCTTTTATGAGTCAATTTTTTTTTTTAAAAAAGGCTGACTTTGTTTTGATCATGATGTATTCCAGTAGACTTGTTTGTTTTACAATATGATTGCGCAGAGTCCTGGTCTGATGCTAATTACTTACTGAATCTTCTTGAGCTTTCGTTTCTCAAATTTATTACATTAAGTACGAAAGATAGTGACTTCGAGTTCATAAAGGCAGGAAATTAAGTACTTAAGATGTTGAGAGATTAGCTGCTGAAGGTAACATACTAAATATTTATTACAAAAGAGTTAACTGAACTTGTAAATCTCATTTCTGATCTTCTAGAGTGGCTATATCAATGTGGTGATAATGTAATAACGTATATTCAGAGCAATGAATCTGGGGCTACAGACCAAACATCCACTCTGCATGCATATGACAGAGGTAGAAAGGGAAGAGTTTGGAGGCTTGAGTTTTATCCCAGGCTTGCTTTTTAAGTCTGCTCTAGTGCACTGAATGCTCTTTAACAGGTAGGGCAAATTAGGTGTGTTTCAGGAGTGTATCTTCTAGTTTAGTTTCTGAATATGGAAATCTTGTTGACATGCTCTGACACCTCTCTACAATATGAACCTAAGTGCAGTAAATGGAAATGATTACAAGTTTTGATTCACAATTGTGCTTCTGAGACTGCAATATTAATGTAGACTCATCCTTACCAAGCAATGATTTTGTATGTTATCCAGAACTCTCAAAGTTTTAAAGGTTGTTACAGAGACAAAAGTATACATCCAAGTCTTAGAAACATGAAAAGAAAAATTATGGTTGTTACAATTTAGATATGCCTAAAAGAAGTCATTATCTGTATATGGATATATACTGAGAGGATTAGATCGCTTAAGAACTAGGTATATAAGCATAATTTTCTGCTGTTCATGTATTTTGATGTGGATTCTTAACTATCCATTTAGTATTCATCATAAATTAAAATAAAATGTGGGCAGAAAAAAAGTGCTGCCAAGTCTTAACAACTTTACATATAAAATTAATTTCATTTAATTAATTCTAAATTTACATTTAGAATGTAAAGTTACTAATAAATAGCAAAATTTGTGGCACTTGTAGACACCATAATTTCACTGTATTGATCTGAAAAGAACTGGAGAGGAGTATGCCTTTCCTTGCAGTGCTATAGTTTAAGTGGGAAGTTTACAGTTTTCTGTGAAGCTAGTTGAACAGAACATCTGCAATCCATTTCTATTATGAGGTCTTTTTCACTGATGTAAACCTTTTCACAAAATGTAGGATTATAGTTATTATTTAAAATATAGTACAGAAATTAAGTTAGGGTCTTTTTTCCTACTATTGTACCACTTAAGACCCCTAGGCAAAGGTCAAGCCATTATGTTATTCAGCACACAACCAAATATCAAGGAGAAAATTCCTGCCCCAGGCAATTTGTCTTGCTGTGTAACACTTGCTAATTAACATGTTTGTAACTTGTAATCTTAGCCCCAGTGAAGTCAAGGTACAGTTCTTGTGCTAGTAAAGGCAGAACCCCATTTAACTCACATAAACTTCAACTAGGGCTATCATTTCATTAAAATCCAGCTGGATTTAACTTAGATCCTGCTGGAATGTTTATCCAACTACACACAGTACCCACTGGTAAATAACACGCAAGACAACACTTTTCAAAAGAAAATGTAGAGAAAGGTTATACATTCAGGATACCAGTTTTGTTGCTTTTGTTGTTCTTTCACTCTCAGATGTATGTTTTTTATTTTCTACCAGGTAGCAGAAATAGGTGATAGGTTACTGTTGGGGCAAAGCAGGCAGCAGAGAAGGGATTGGGGCTGATGCAGTTATGTATTGGGTTTTTTTACCGAGACATCTGCAGTCACCCTCATGATGGCCTTATCTACTCTGTGAAATGTTACCATATCATAAAATTATCAATTCAGCACAAAGATGTAAAAGTCCAGTCCAAACTACCAGCACAGCAAATGTCTTGCTTTCCTTTCACTTTTGTTGTCCTGCCAATACAGGACTTTGTTCTTCACTAATCTAGTACTTGCCTAAAGGATTTCCTATATTACCTTGTCCAGGGTAGATTGAATTAAGCTCTGGCTTCACTCCTTACTGGGTGGAGTAAATTTGGCATTTTGTCTTTATGTTTGGAACAGGCCACAGTTCTACACCTGAAAACAAGATCCCATGTTCATATGTGTTATCCAAAAATGTATATTTGTTAGATAAGCCCATATGCCAGTGAGTGGGGTCACAGCTGTGTCAAGTTTTCTTTGAGTAAACATGAAAATACCAAATCTCTTAGGAGCATACAGGATTTAATTTCTACATCTGTTATTATTCTGGAACCAGAGTAGCTGAGAATAAGTCAGTCACATTCTTCCCATTCTACAAGTTTCCTATGAAATGTGGGATTAAAATCATTAACCTCATGCACAAATTTTAGAAGTCTCCATGCCATACTGGAGAGTAAAGGTGGGGCAGAGGTAGTAATTAAGCCCTCACAAAAGGTTTCATGAAATGAGGAAGCCCAGTTTTGCACAGAGGAAAATAACTGATGTTAAGTCATTTGAGTGGATTATGAGAGACGCAAGGCTCAGGTAGACTTCAATTTGCCAGTCAGCCAAATAACTAAATTGAGTCATGCCTCAAAAGTGACCGGGGTTTTTTTCTGCTCATTTAAGTATAAAGTGTGTCACACTTATAAGCAATTTATGTAATTGGGTGACAATTAAACAATTATCTCATTGCTTACAAACGAAATAAGATACTTTGAAATACAAGAAAAATAAATAGAATTATTACAGCTCTGAATTAAGGACACTGCTTTTATATTAGATAAGCAGAATACTTGTTCCCTGAGTTCCTAAGGAAGTTCCACTAACTTATTTCCAAGATAAGGCAGAAAAGGGTAAAACAGTTCCAGAGGAAAAAGGTGCAAATAACAAAAGTGGAAAAAGTGATGTCTGCATTTAGTTATATGCTTTGCAAGATAACAGGAAATTTCTTCCCTTAGTTTATCCACAAAATTTCGGTTTACGAGTATCATGACAATGCTGAAGGAAGTGCTGTGGTTTGTATCCATGACAAGAACAGGCTGGAAAAGCTTTCTCACAGTGAACAATCCTACATACAGCTCTTCATGTGAACTTGACTTACATGAGGGATTTAGGCATCTAAAACACGTATAGGCTTCAGAGTACAAATGGCACTTCTCTGACTTCCCACTTGGTTGCTTTCAAACCTAGAGGTAATCAAAATCTGCATAACTGGGAGATGGAGTTGAAAGTTCTGCTCCTCACAATAGTTGGATTTTTTTCTGGATTTTAGGCAATAGTTTTGCAACATGCTGTTATTGAACAGTTTTAGATCAGGATCTGAAAAGTAGATCTCCCCTTTTCTCGGTGTAGGTGGCTTTTACACCTCCTTTAGAGCTGAGGCTTCTGTCATGAGGCTACAGAGCCCTTGGGGCTGCTTGGTAGAACTAAGTCTTTGATACAGAAAAAAAAATTACTTTCATTCCAGAATAATTAATCTAGATTTGAAGAGCATAAATTCTTCTGGAATAAAAGTGACTTCATTTTGCAATATTATATGCACATTGGTAACTATTTTAGAATAGCAATTGCAGAACATCATATTTCTCTAGAGGTAGTCTTGTAGATTTAGTTTTGTACACAAGATATAAGAAGACTCTCTGGCTCTAGCTGTACGAAAAAGAAATTTTAAAGTAACAGTATTTTTTGTCAAATAAATTAAGGGCTTTGTTGCTAAATTTTCATGAATGCCAAATTCCTACTGAACCAAGGTCATCTTTAATTTCCAAATCTTAAATATGTTTTTCTCTCTACCTTTTTGATAAGTGTGAGTATCAGTACAGTAACCACTGCTACTGATTACTTCCTTTTTCTATAAAAGGGACAACATCTTAATCAACATATATTGGTGTGTGGAAGGGTATTATGTGTCATTAAGTGGAAATGAGGATATAATACACCAGTTTGTAAAATCACGGAGTATTAATTCAATATGGACCTGAAATGAAAGTTATTTCAGAAGGAAATTTCTGTGAAAATAATGTGTCACATTTTCTAGATTGTAGTCTGTATGCTAGCAGCTATGCACTTCATTTAATTTCTAGCTTCCTTCTTGTTTATTGTAGGCGTATCAACCTATAGGTCCAAATCTGTAAATAAATGTGTTTCATAAATGTTTTCAAAAGCCCTTATCATAAAACCCTGATAATAAACAAAATTCTAATTTGATGCACTATCAACAAAGCCAAAACACCCACTTGATTCGTGGAGTAAAGTAGTATAGTTAACAGATTTAATGTCTGTTAATATGCAGATGAATTCTGACCTTGCTCTCTCAGTTTTTCCTTGAAATTCTGGCACATATGGTACCTGATGTTCCTTAGTCATGTATTTACCACAGATTAACCAGAAGACAGATCTACACTGTAATTAAATGATACATTCTCATTTAATTCACATTGAGGGGTTACTAGTAGGTGGCATAAGATCAGTCACATTTAGCAATCTTCTACCAGATCTGGAAATAAAAACTTCTTATGCAGTTGTGTTTTGCATGTGGTGGTTTGGGGTTCAGGTTTGGTGTTTTTGGTTTCTGTTTGAGCTTTCAAGTGTTTTATCTCTTTATTTTCTTATTTTAAAGAAAGTTTGAAAACACGTTTTCAGCATGGTGTTTCTTCTGACTTTCTAGCATGTCACAGGATCTGTTGTAATTTAACTGTATTTAGTCTTTACTTTTTTGTGTTTTCAAAGCATATGTTGATTGATGTGGAGATGTGTTAGCAAATAAGTGTATTTTCTTATTTGTAGCCACAAAAATGTTTAGCTGTATTTTGGGTGGGTTTTTAGAGTCAAGTTCTACACCTTCTGTTCACATGCAACTCATGTTAAGCACAGTAGGAGCCTCATGCTTTTGCATGAAATATGATGAGATCTTAAAATGTTCATTCATAGCATATTCTGTTAAGATGCTTGTTATGATTCATAGACTGGTAACATAGCACAAGTCCTCCAGCAGTTCTTTTAAATTAAAAGTAGCTACTTTTATCACCTCAGTAGAGTACATTTCATATATTTTAAAGATGAAGATATACAAAATACAATTACTTCATAAGTCAACTGCAAAATATTATTTGAATAAAGCTAGTAAGTGTCCAGGTGTAAGTGCCTAAAATGAGTTTTGGAGAAAGGGATTATATGCAGTCAAAATTTTTCGGTTTCTGACATTGTAAGTAATTCCTTTTTCTCCTTAGAAAAGAAAATTTTATGTCAAGTTTCGTTTTGCAAAAAGTGTTTAATATGAGATCTCCCCTTAGAAATGTCAAGTGGCATATAGAGGATCATATAAATATATTTTTTAAAATAATTGAATAATGATCACAGCACCAAGCCTGACTGAATCAAGAAGTGTTTGGACGATACTGTCGGGCACATGCTGTGACTCCTGGGGATCTCTGCAAAGGTACAGGAGCTGGACTTGACGATCCTGGAAGGTCCCTTCCAACTTGACATGTTCTATGATTCTATGATTCTATGAGTCTAAAAAGAATGGATATTCAGCATCTTTATGAAAAAATCCTTCATAGTCAGCTAATTATTGAGATCTGTGTTTATGATGCTGGTGATTTAGTCAGGTTCATCATATAATGAGCAAGTCTCATTCTCTTTGGTTTTATGTCCTTTATGTTTACAGTAGGGTAAACCGGACCTTTAAACATCATCTTAGTTGAGTTTCCAGACGCTGTTTTATGCATGTCTGAAGTGCCTGTATGTAAGAGATTGATTGATTATGATGGTCTACTGCTGTTACTAATTTGTTTCCCATTTCCGATTGGCTTTTACTTTTTACAGCTTTGAGCAGTAATTCAGTCCCCTACGCCTCCCTGATTGGCTCTGTGTCCTCCCTCTCTAGCCAAACTACCACTCAGTCCTTATATGATAATAATTCTCTCCCACGGTTCGCTCGAAAAGGTCTAAACATCTTTGTCTCTATTATTTTTTCTGTTCAAGCACTGTTATAGATGTACATCAGTCCACCTCCATTTCTGGATCAATCTAGAGTTCTCTTGTGCCTTTTCACTCACATATTTTCCATAGGGGTGCTTGATCTGGATCGATCAGTGTAATTATTAAATGACTGTCACCCACGCTCGTTTGAGAATAGCTAAGTTCTATTAAGTAAAATTTCTAAGAAAATGGGAGACAACCAGAACTGATAAAAATAAATTAGCACTTGCAAACTAATTTGTTAATTGAAATTTATAAGAAACCTCCCCATTATATCTGAATAATCTACTTGGTTAGTTTACTGATAGCTTGCCTTAATAACTACTTTAAATGTCTCACCATCACAGATGTGCTATGAAGGTAGTATATAAATATACGTGTATAGGGTCAGAAGAACTAGGACCAGTGCTCCTGGACATTATTTTGGACTCTAGCATGATGCCTGAAATGTCAAAGAATCAAAAAGAAAACAAGAATTAAAAAAAAAAAAAGGATAAAAATAAAATACACTATATTCACTATTGTGTGACTGTGTTGTAACCACATGGTCATTTTCAGCTATGTTTACAGAAAATGCAAGTTAACTGTCTTAGGCATGCTCTTGAAATTCCCGGTGACAAAGCAAACTGCATTGTGTGACATGGCTTCCAGCTTGAGCCCCCTGAGTCATCACTGTTTTCCCTTTGTAATTGCAAGAGATTCTGGGGTTCACTAGCTTATTTTTTCTAGCCAGCTCTGATTTCTTCGCACAAGCAACTGAAAATTCACTCTCATTTTAGGTGTGATAGTTTAAAGCATGAAGAGAAGAATGTAAGCATTGTGGAGAAGGGTCATGAAGACTAATAGCGTGAAACAAACATGTTCACAAAATTTTGCCTGGCAATCTTCAGCTGGCAGATTGTTCTAGTTGACCCCACATCTTTTCTGTCTTTCTTTTGCTTTGCTGTCCCTGTAGTCCCTTCTGCACCCATCTCTAACTCTTATTTCCAGCTCTTCTTTTTCACTTGGTATCTTCATCAGCCGACAAAGATGTTTACACCTGAAGTAGATTGTAGGTACTTTTGGGGGTTGATAAATGGGGTTTCACATTGAACATATTTTAAGATACTAGTGCAGTCAGTGTGTGTGTCCAACCAAACTGTACAACCCCTGCCTCTACAATCTGCTACTAGTGAAAACATTTTTGAAGTCCTAATTGTCTGATGTCCAATGTTGTCTTCAGTGACTGTTGTCTAAAAGCAATGGTGCATGTTATTCTAGTCATTCATAGTTGCATGTGAATGTCAGTCACCTCAAAATTTCATAAAATTTTTAAGTATTTCTAATTTAGTGAGAATATGTAGTCAGTCTTCTAGACCTTGATGCATTATTATTAATCCTTAAGCTATCCATTCCATTTTTTATAATTTATTTTATAAGTTAGTTTTATGTTGGTTTGAGGTTTCTTTGTTTTTTACCATTTCCTTTGCAGGTTCAGGTGTCTCAGGTTACCTTGGTAACCTTCATCGTCAAGTTCGTTTTTCTTGATTATGCATAAGTCACTTTGTTTTCTGTCAAAAGACTGTTCTTTCCCCTCTAGGGCTCTTTTAGTGTCTGTTTCTCCACTCACTTTTCCTCATCTAATTCAATGGAGTTTCCATTCCATGCAGTGCAGGAGAAGGAGTTTGAAATGACTTTAAGAGTCATTACTCAAAGCAGAGGTCAACATCAGGTCTAACTGCCTCATTTTAACATGCCTAGCTAATCTCATTGACTCATATCACAGTAACTTTTTCCTCTACACTAGGAATGTTAGCTTTGGGAATATGCTTGGTGACTTTTTTTAATTTGGCTTCAGAGCTCATGTATCCAGAGCATGTCCTGCTTTGAGTAACCAAACTATTTGCCTGCTTCTTTCACATATGACATCTTTACTACTTACACATTTCTAGCCATTCTAACTATTGTATTTTCTAAATTTTGCAGCAATACCATCACTGTAGTTTACTTTAAATTCTGTTCTTTTTTCTTGTTCAACAGGTATGGCCAGTCATCCCCCAATACCTATCTTGGAACTTGCAGATCACATTGAAAGATTGAAAGCAAATGACAATTTGAAGTTCTCACAGGAATATGAGGTAATTTTCCCCTTTCTGATTATTTAAATTGTTTAAAATGTCAGGCTTTCTGTTTCCCTAGACTTTTCTCTGATATGTACCCACTCTAATGGTGCCAGTTTTGTATGATATTAGAACCATGATGAAAATAGTTCTCTGTGTAAAATGGCTGTCAGTGAGGTGGCTCCTTTGCTGGTAACAATCTTTTCTCTTTTTATAAGGATACATGTCAGGCAGATTCTATGGGCATATGCTTGAAGTAGTGTGTGAATGATACTGCACTTATACGTTTTAATATGCAGTCATCTATATATTCTGCAGTTAAAAGATCCTTAGATTAATTAAGAAATCTCTTGTGTAAGGTTGACAGACTACATACAGTACAAGCTCCAGAGAAGTTACAGTCCACTGCGTTAATTTCTCAAAGATTAAAAGAATTTGCAATTGCCTGTTGTCTTTCCTAATATAACAGTTTTAAGACACTGTATTTTCCTTCTGTCAGCAATACCACATTGATAATCTGTGAATGGTGGTCTATAAAAGCATGAAATAATTTAAGTAGCAGAGAGTAATCATTTACAAGCCACCTTGTCAGTAATCCATGAAGTATACCTCCCCAGACAGGCATTGGTACAGACATTCAAAACCCGCCTGGATGCGTTCCTGTGTGATGTACTCTAGATGACCCTGCTCTGGCAGGGGGGGTGGACTAGATGATCTTTCGAGGTCCCTTCCAACCCTTAGATTCTGTGATTCTGTGATTGGTACTGTGGAAAGTAACAGCTTCTCATGTCAGTAATGAGGCTAAAAGAACTTAGATAGCCATCCATTAAACACAGTAAATTATAGCTGTTTCTTCAATGGCAATATAGTCTATGTCAAAAATCTGTGGATAAAGTATGCACTGAATTGTCAGAAAAAGAATGTCTCTTTAGCACAGCTATGGGCGGTCATGTCAGTGATCAAAGGATTCCCTGAGGAGTCACTGACACAGTATTTTCTTTATAGTCTGTTGTGTCACTAATCCTTGTTTAAAACTCCCTAATACTTTGTTAGCATGGCGGACAGAATAAAACCCCACATTACTCATTTTTTTTATAGACTGCATAGTCATTGCATTTGAAGGTTCATACGAACACTGACAGTGCAATAAAAAAGACTGAAGACTCGCACATGTTGGTTCCATAGTACCATTTGACTGCATGGTACAGAGATTCTGTAAATGCCCAGTATATTTAAAAAGTCTTGACAGAAAATGTTAAGGTAGAGTGCTACAATTGCTTATTATTTAATTGAATATGCTGTTCAGAAAGACCTTAAGACTGCTCTAAAAAATAATCTCATTAGATGTCAAAAGGAAAATATAGTCTCAAAAATTAATGGAAATAAATTTGTTTGAATAGTGGCTCATGGTTGCTGTTTACTGTTGCAATCACAAAAAAAAAAGTGGGGGTATCTTCTCACATTTCTGTGTGTAAATCCTGTGTTCTTAAGTATGAAGACTGTAGACTATAAAGAAACAAACAGGGAAATCTGTGTAACAGAATGTTCACCATAAAAAAAAGCTAACATTTGGTACAAATTTGTCAATAATTTCCTGTTATACTATGGGCAAATTCTGTGGAATATCTGTATAGGAAATTACATTTAATAAATAAATATGTCATTACAAGTCATATAACGTAGTAGAAATTCCATAAAAATAAACAATACACCTTTACATGGTTCTTCTTATGCTGTAATATAACTTAAAAGTTTTGGTGTTTTACGTTACTTTTATTATTTAAATAATTAAAATAATCTTGAGAATATAATCTTAACCATTTATAGTTAGTATACTATAGTATAGTCTTGTGAAGATACATTAAATCATTAAATTCTTAGTATCTGTCTCTCCAGAACTTTATACAAGTCTCTGTAAACAGCCTGGCTTTCGCAGTCTTTATTTTTTACAAAACATACCATCTAGGGCAGAGGGATCAGATATTCAAGACTAAAATGTGGGCAACTGTTGGTCAACATCAAACTTGATTCAAATTGCTTTGCCCAATGGAATTCAACATCTCACTTCGAAATCCCAACTTTAGAGATACCACCTTTTTTCCATCTAGCCCAAGGTTCATCCATTTCAAAACAGAATTAGTGAAAAACATTGCTATTTGATTTCATGGTCTAGTATAGACAGTGGACTAAGGCTGCAGTTTGATAATCACTGTAAGTCATCTCCCTGTCTTGGCTGTGCATTCTTGTTGTCTCTCTTGTGCCAATCCTGGCACTAGCTCATGTGCAGCTGTTCAAGGATTATCTCAGGAGATCGATTCAGTTGAAAATTAATTGTTTTATTTTTCTTCACTGTTTTCAGTTGGATCGGTTCCCTGAACTAGCTCGCCACATGGCTGCATGAGCTCTAGAGCCAGCACCAGGGAGCTGGTAGGAACATTTGTGGTCAGGGATTGGGACCTTCTCTTTCAGAAGCAGTCCTCACTAATGTCCTTTAAAAGCAACTATCCACTTCCAAGTTAGAAATCAGTACAGATGGTAGCAGTTCAGTTATTATCACTTCAGATTATGTTTGAACTGGTGATACGGGAGGAAAAAGAGATTATCATCATCAAGAGTTAAAGATGTAACATGCAAGAGGAAACCACTGACCTTTATTGATAGTAGTAAAGTCCTTCAGTTAAGTCCCATTTGGAAAAACAAATATTTTTCATCAGTTACCACTGATGGAATTTTTTTTGCCGTAATGCCCTTTCCTCCCTGTCATTCCAGTATTTTATTTTACTTTTTATACAATTTCTTACATTGCATGTATGAAATTATTCGAAAATAGACTGATAGTATACAACTGTTATGACATCTTTGTGATACCATGAACTAAAATATAGATATATATACATTTTCCAGATGAACACTGACTTCTCATTCAGCTTGTAGAATTTCTTTCAGGATGTTAGCTCCATTTCAAAAGGATCTTTTAATTATTTTTTAGTACATCCTATCTTAGTTGCCACTTCAAAACAATTAACTTGTTTTACAACTCAGATGCATCTTTTCATATTATATACACCTTTTTCAGCTCTTCAGAAGTATTTGAATACTCGGTCCTGTTCTATCCTTGCTCCCGTTCCATCCACTGCCTTTAGATCAGAATTTCTGAACAAAATTGCATACAAGTTTGTTTTTCTCCTTTTGGAAGCGTATTGCTTCCTTGCATGTTTCCTCTTGCTCTTCAGACAGACAAGAAAGCTCCCCGTCTTCTCACTACTTCCAAAAGAGAAAAAAGTTCTTTCACAGAAGGCACACATCTACATTCTGTCTCCTTTGCTGATTTATACCCTCAGGCATAATTTTCTAATGAAACCCCCTAACTTCCTTGCACTCTCCTAGGAAAGATGAAGGAAGACTTTGTAGACATGGACCATGAGAGAAGATAGGATTGCTTTCTTTAAGTAATCACAAACTCCACTGGCTAGTCTCCATTTATGCGGCACAAAGCTTCCAAAATGAGGGGGTTTTTTTGTGTTTTTGTTGTTTTTTGGTTTTCTGATAATAGGTTTGTTTTTCTGCTGTGTCAAATCTATATGAGAAAGAATCTGAAATCACAGTTAAAGAAACAGTAAGTCCAAACTGCATCCCTCTGCACTCTGTTTCTGAAAGGAATGTGCAGGGTAATGTGGCTAGTTGGGAAACTAGGTATTGCAAAAAAGTAAGTAGCAATATGCATTGTATAGACTACATAGTCTCATAAAAAATAAATAAATAGTAGAATTCCTTCATTACTATGATGTGGTAAAAGGAGTGTATTCTTCAATGTACACAGTCTTCTAGCTGTGTAATGTTTTCTAAGCTTTGATGTTACAGATTGATGTAGCTCCTACTTCTACAAATTTTCTGAAATGATTTCAGAATGTCTTCTTCAGGGCTTCTCCTACCCCAACTCTTACAGAGGATAATCATGAGAAGAGTGGAGACCTCTATCATTGAATTTCTCTCACAACTTTACCTTGAATACTAGATTTCACAGGAGAACAGGGATCAAGCCTTAAAGATTATGAGTATTGCAAGATTTAAATAAACTTGTAGTTCACCTGTTGGATAAAATGGTTGTGTAGCATGGATAGTGTTATGTCCTCTTCTCAATAAAGTTCATTATGAAAAATAAATTTTTCATAATCCTTAATTAATTAATATTAACTTGCAATCCCCAAGACTTACCAAATTGTTGGAATACCTTGTTAACACGACATATCCTTTATGTCACATAGTTCTTTTGTATTCCCTAATTTAAAGACAAGGTTCTTGACCCTAATTAATTATTATGAAGGTTTCGCTGACTTTGGCAGTTTCAGTGGGATTTTTGTGTGATGCAGGACTCCATATGGACTTGACAGCTGCTAAGCACAAAGCCATATTCATAAGAAACTGTCCTTTAAATCATATCTCCTTCTTAACTCAGGCTTCAGAATTTAACAATAAAAAGTGGTCATGGAGATAGACTGAATCAGAATGGTCATGTTCTGCCTACTTTATGCAATACAATAGATTTATTTGTAAAGTCATTTCCTCCCGTAACAAAGAACAGAAATTTTATTCCTCCAAAGCAGATTCCTGGGTCTTGTGTAAAATAGTTTCACTTTTACTATCCAAGATCTGTAGTCATAGCTTTACACCCTTAAGGAAGTAGATTCGTATTCATACCATTTTTGTATGAGAATCTATCACTGCAACAAAAAATTACACTACCAGCCTCTGTGTATTATTATATGATTTACAGTGTATGTGTGTGTGCGCACTGGTTAACTAATGTTATGAGAAGTTATATATAATTTTAATATTTTTCTTATCAGGCTTTTTTCTGTAGATTACAGCCTGTCTTTTGTTTTAAACTTAATATTGGAAAAGATGAAGATGTGTTTTGATTCTGTGCCACGCTGCTGTACTATTACAAGTTTTATTATAGCTTTTCAGAATCAGTGGGTAGGATTTGTGATCAGAGGACAATTTACTGAATATAGGACATTTATCTTTTTGTATCTCAGGCTGCAACAAGATAAACACTGGACACTAAAACAGAATAAATTTTATATAGCACTAGTACATATAAAACTTATTATTGATATAAACCATTTTTAAAGTCCATGAAGAACAGATAATGTACTGAATGAATTTGTACCAAAGAAACAGCTGCACTTAACTGCCATGTCATTACAGATAATAGTGACTCATATGCAAAAATCAATTTCTTCTCAGTAAAAATCTGATTTCTCTTCTTTATCTTTACAATAGTTTCCTCTTCTATTACAAACATCATTTATTGGTATTCTGTAACTTCAGTTTTGTAGGATGTGCTCCATTTATTGAGAAACAATTAGTGTAGTCAGTGAACGATGAAAACTTGTTTGTCTTCTTATTAATAGCACATATGCTGTTACATTCACCTAGGTTGTTTGGTGCTTAGTTCCACCTAGGGTAGTATCTGAGCCAGCAGGATAGTTATGGTAGAGAATTTTAAAGTCATAATGCAGGAATCTGAAGTGGCACTAGTCAAGATTTATAGTAGCATATTACCTCTCCTTTGTGTTGTGAGTGCTTCCTTGGGATAGCAACATTTGTTCATGCTTAGATGCTTAAAAGAATATTCGGATAAAAGAAAGAAAGCAAGCTGGTGCTATCATATTAGATGTTGGGTTTTGGTCTGATACCTAATGCTATTTTGCCAAGGAATTCCACAGAGTCAGTTTAAATAGTCAAATACTGTAATAAATGTAGGTTTTATTTTGCACAACTGAAAACAGTGAGATGTGTAGGAAGAGAAAAGTAGTCCAATTCATATAGAAAGAAAAATTATTCAGAACAGACTGTGCAGGTCATTATATGTAAAACTGAGTTTTGTGGGAGCTTTTTATTTTTAGGGGTTTTATGGAGGGAAATGGAGAAAACAGTGAAGAATTTCACTCCTTTACTCCTTTCTAAAAAAAATAAATGTTGACGTTGATTAAAAATATGTGAAAAATTTTAAGCAACACTAGTGTCTCATATAAGACAATTACAAAGTTCAATGTTTAAGACCCGCTGTATTTCATGTAAAGCAAAGCAACAGAATGCTTTAATCACAAAAATATTTAAACTAAGCAAGGTTTTTCATTATTCAACTGTTTTTCAAATCCTAATATTTATTTTCTACTGGAAGTTGAATTTAATCCTCTGTTTTCAACACAAAATTATTACCACCAGGATCTTAATTGCAGATGGGGAATAAATAGATCATGTTTAAGACAAGCAGCAAAGAAAAACAGAAGAGTAGGATTGTTCTTAAAAAGTTAGGTTTTCTAAAGTTTTTTGGTAACAGAGACTCTCCTTCAAAGATGTTTTTAAATAACATGTTGTCTTCCTCCTTAAATATACTTCAGATACATGCACACTTGATTCTGTTGGAATCACATTTTACGTGATCTTATTTGGTCATAGGAATATTAGCTTTATATTGTAAAGAAACTATCTTTGTTCTTGAGAGGAGTTTGGCAAAAGCCTTAGTTGTATTTCTAGCTAATCTTGAACAGTTGGGTCACTTTCCTTCAAGAGCCAACAGGAAATGTCTCATCTGTGCATTTTTAAGTGTTTTTAGGACAAAGATACAAGCTTGTATTTGAGTTCCAGGAAAGATTTAGTCATGCAAAAAATGAGGATTTGTCCCCCGTATCTCTTGAAAATGGCAGCCTTTACAGTACACTGTGAAAAATTCTGCCTTAATAAGAAAACATAATTCCAGTTGACAAATTGCCATGATCATGTATTAACATTCATGCATCTAGCATTCATGTTTTGACAATGCGGTATGTAAATCTCATTCTATTAGCAAGTTTCCTGCATAATACGATAGCATCCTATTACAGATTCATCAGCTATGATGTGAAATTCTCATCACAATTGCTGACATTGGTAAAGGAGAGTAAAATTGTTCATTTTTAAGGGTAGCTGACCACTTTCTCTAGTTGTACATAGTCTATTTGTGTTGATATCCTCTCAAATTTGTCTTTTTTGTCCTTCTTTCTCTACCTGGTGTTAGATTTCTCTTTGACCCAATGCTTTTTGATGATTTTATTTGAGTCTCAAACACAACATTTACAGTGATAGGAAATTCTTTACAGGACATTCTTTCTTCCCCTTCTGGGCTCATGAAACCTATGCAGTAACTCACAATCCCCATGACACACAAAGACACAAACCTGCTGGCTCTTAATTTGCTGGCATAGGACCCTTAGTAGAACACTGTTCCAGGGCAGGCAGTCATATGTCAGCTTACACCAGGAAGTGGGGCATTTTGTCATAACTCATTCCTTCCCAGGACTGTACCAGGATATACTCTAAAAGACTCACAATCACAGCAGGGAATGTTTACCTCTTGTTTAAGTAGTGTAAAGGAAAACTTAACAATGAACAGGTACAGAGTTTACTGGAAAGAAGTTGTTTGAAATTCTTCTGGAAGCACATTTTGGTTACCATGATTCATAATCAGAGAGCTATTTTATGGATGGTACATTGTACTAGTAAATACTGCTCAAGTCCTTTCCCAGTAACAGATCAGACATTTTTAAGCAGCCAACCATTTAGAACACAACAGCTGAAAGATTAGTCAAAGCATGGGTGGGTAATAACAGTATTACAGATATTTTTATTTCTTTTATACAAAGCACCAATACTACAGAGTTACACTATGAAGAAATCCAGTTCTTTGTTAATGACAGCTTTCTGAAGGCAAGCTTTCAGAATGAATATACTAGAAATCCTGTTAAAGTGCCATCCATTAAACCATTAAAGCACTCATTAAAACTGTTAGTACAGACTTGTTATTCATGAGTTATTGGTCTTTCACACTTCTGAAATGTGTCTGCCAATACCACTCTACTCTTTGTTCCAGTGTGGCTATTAAGTCTGAGAAAATATAGATTAACTTTCTTTTGCCAAAACAGCCCTTTGTGGGAGGATAGTAAGGCCACAAAGTGGTTCAGATTGATAAGAAAAACAGGAAAGATTAAGGTTCAGTCCATTTGCCTGGTTTTGACGTAATTTATGTTAACTATGTCTGCATGTGGGCCTAAATATTAATCACTGAATTACACCATCTGGCCATACATCATACAAAGAAGTGAATGGGGAATATAGTATGCTACTGTGATGAACAGATCCTCATCTACTGCTACAAATAGCTGACAGAGAAAGCTGCTGTTTGATTTTATTCTTGGTATTGAAAAGCAGATTTAGATCACTTTAACAGTAAGGAGTGAAAAGGGGGAAGAATAATATTGAACAGTTGAAGCTAAGCTTTAAATGTAAAGTATTTTTAATAATCTATAAATTCACATTAACAACAGGTATAATAGAGTTGAAGCTCTTTATCAGAAGGAATCTGCTGTAGACCATAATTTTCTAAGTGCATCTGTATATGCAAAAATGCATTTTGTCTTTGCAAGTAGTTGTCATTATGAATAGATTATTTATGTTTTTTCTCAAGTTATGTATATCCTTTTTATTTTTGATATGGTCATGCCCGAGTCATACAGTCCAGACTGAAAACTAGCAGCCTATTAGTCAGCCAGTTTATTCTGTTACTTTCTAATTTTCTTGTAAATTGTGAAGAGGAAGTGTATGTGACATGTTATATTGTAAGGTAATTTCCAGAATATTTAGGCACTGTAGGTAAAAGCCTAAAAGGTCAGTGAGAGTGTCACCTTCTGTTACATATCTAGGATGATGCAGAGCGATGTTGCCTTATTCTGGGGCAGTGACCTGCTCTTTAGCTAGCATGTTTGCATATATGCCTCTCAAAAAATTCTGACTAGGTAGTCATAGATAGTCTAGATGTGCTTTATTCCAGGTTAAATCTTTTATTTTATTTAAAAATTTGTTTACAGTATAATGCAGTAATATATTGAGTGTCTTCTATTTATTTTTTAATTACTGTGTTTATGTTCTAAAATGTTACAAGAATTCTGATCTAAACCCGTATTAATTACTTTCTAAAACAGTGAAAACTTGACCTGCAAACTTACTGCACAAGTTATCTTATTCACCCCCATTCACTCAAAAAAGAAAGAGAGGAGATTCTTGCTGAGAGAATTAATTACGTAAACTTCATTGCTTTGTAGATGAATTGCTGCTCAGCTGATAAAACATATATTACATGTCTTAAATATACTAATATGTATATTACTCTCCCCAGTGCTGATGGAAATGTGGTCCAAATTCTCTTCACCTTAGATGAAATAAATAGCACTTATCATTAAAGTTAAAAAATAATTGTGCTTTATAATGAAGCAGTGCTTATCTGATTCAATTCTATCAGCCATCCACCTCAGGAGATGGAAATACATCACTGTGATGAAACTAAATTGTGAAGACAAATATTGGGTTTTTTTAAAAAAAATCCTTTTTGGGGACACAAATTGTGTGGAAATTAAAAGAAATCAGATTCGTTCAGAGCTGCAAACCATTTAAGAACATGTTTTGAACAATTAAAATTTTCATAGCCTTCATCATGCTCCAAAGCAGTTCATTTATTCCTTATTCCTCTAAAAAATCACATTGCATTTGTTCTTGAGGGAGGAGCTGCCACACACTCTGCCTCAACTACCGTAGGTAAAGCAGTATATAAAGGGTGAGCCAGAGCCTGAACTATCACATTTCCCTGTTCAGTGGATCTTGGCTAGTTTATGAAGGGCAGCTCTGCCAGGCCCAGCTCCAGGGACTGTAATGGAAGTTAGTAAAATTCAGAAAAATTACCTGGTAGCGGTTATAAAAGTTAATTTATTCTAAGGTATTAGTAGATAGGATAAGGTACTGCGACTTGGTTTCCTAAACAGAATTGCTGAGGTATTTTAAGATCTATCAGGCAGTCAGGGGAAATGAATTCTTATAGAATAATCTCAGGAAAGAAGCAAATTCATTCTCTGAATGTTACATAAATAAATTGTATGAGATATGTAAAGATGCATAAGAATGAAACAGTTCTCTGACTGGTGAAATAGTAATTATTAACCTAAGGGATAAATCCTAATAGATCACACTAATTAATTTTGCACATGCTCATTGTCTGATAATACCTATTCTGATAGGTATTACAGGTCATATTTCATTCCCATTAACATAAAATGGATTCACAGCTGTTGTAACCCTGGGAGGAATAAGTATAAGTGATGTAAAAGTTATGTTGAGATACTGTAGTGGCAGCATGGAGATTCTGACTTGTGCTTTGTTGCTGGTCTATTCTTGGAAAGTGAACAAGGTGTTGATGAACTGCCCCATCGAGGCTTATCTGTGTCATTATTTTTTATAATTTACAGCAACCTATCTTAGGGAGCTACTGATTGTTACCAAGATTAAGCAAAGGGTATGAGCCAGAAACTGTAGTTGCATATACATGTTGAAGAAACAATTTTAAGGTCTCTCATGTTACAGAGAGGGAAAGTTAAACAATACATGATTAATTATGACTTCTCAGTAAGAGATGACCTTTCATACAGCCACTACCATAATGTGTATAAGCAGGTAATATTTGTTATGTATTCTGCGTTTACCCAGCTGTATGTATACCTCAAACATAGAGGTAAAAGTAAATAGTAGAGCTTGAGATCTTCCTACTGGTCAAGGATGAAGGAGTGTGGGACAATCTTCAGTACTCTGTCCTGGAATATGAAGGAAACAGGAAATAAACAGTGATTCTAGGACCATATAGTTATGTGTATAAATAACAGATCATTAACATTTCAGATATTCCTGAATTGCTCAAGGGGAAAAAAAAACAGAACAAAACAAACAAGTTTCTCTGCGTTGTCCCTGGATGATATGCACTTGGTGCACTGAGCAACACTGGTGTCATGTGTTGGCCTGGCATCAAAATGAAAGAATAGAAACACTATTTTTCTTTTGGAAAACTTCTTCAGGAACATTTGGGGTTTATTTAGTAAATAGCACACTGAATTGTTTGACCATGTGCACTTAGTAATAGAGAAAAGCAAAAATATTTATTCCTCTTCTTCCCATTTTTTTTGAGATTTATGACATTTTTTTCATTCTCTGTTAAGCTAGAACCCCTCACTTACTGAACTGAGTGAGAAGATAAAAAGATGGATAGCAAACCTTGCCTTTCTGAAGAGGAAGCCTTGGATTTGAAAAGCTTATGGTTTAAATTCCTGATGGAAATTTCAGATGCATAAATACAAATGCTTTTTATGATCTGATATAATGCAGGGTGCTTCAAAAATATGGACCCAATTTCAAAGCAGTGTGTTTCATGATGGCGACATGTTACAATTACACAAAAATTTGTAAAATGTTTGATGAATTATCAAGTATTTTTATTAATGCTCTATGTACCCTCCACCTACTATACAGACACCATTGAACTGATAGTTGAATTCATCCCACATGCCTCTCATGTCTTCGTTCACTGAAGAACTATCCGTCTTGCAAATGACTGAGGCTAGGAGCTGTGTATGCCCTGAGAGAGACATCTAGCAGTAATCACTTGAAATTCCATGCCCTGCCCTTTTGAGTGGTGAGAGTTTCATTCATGGGTGGTTCATGGTTGCAGAGATACAGTGATTTTAAATTGGGTCCATCTTTTTGAAACATTCTCTATGTTGCAATATATCCAGAAGTCATAATTTTTTTTCAAAAGCAAAATATTTCCAGAGTAAACCATGGGAGCAAATGGCTTGTAATCATTATAAATACAACAAATACATAGTCCTTAGCTAAAAGTTTCCTTTTTTTTTCCTTCTCTTTGTCTTTTTAAGTCTATTGATCCTGGTCAGCAGTTCACATGGGAGCACTCTAACCTGGAAGTAAACAAACCAAAGAATAGATATGCGAATGTAATTGCATATGACCACTCTCGTGTTCTACTCTCAGCAATAGAAGGTAAGGAGACGTCTAAGCTTAAATTAACTAATCCTAAAATCCAGTATAATTTTACCTTCTGGTATCTTTGCATAGTAATATAAAAAATTGCTAAGTTCTTCCAGTAAATTCCTATAATGATAATCCTTTTCTGATGTTCAAGCTCAGTGATTCATTATCAAAATGCACTAAAAATGACAGAGGGTCACATGTAGCACTGAATGACTCAGGTCTCTGTGTGCATGCCAACGTGTTATCTAAAGTAAATTATCATTGCTGTTTACTTATACTAGTTCTACAAAGCAAATACAGCAGTAGCCATGCATAAATTCAGTTTTTTGTTGATCAATGACATTATCAACATATCTGATTATTGAGTTTCAGTTGACAAATCCTTAATGTTTTGCCCTTAATGGGCAAGTGCAGAGTTTTGCATCTGGGGAAGAACAACCCCATGCACCAGTACAGGCTGGGGGCTGACCTGCTGGAGAGCAGTGTAGGAGAAAGGGACCTGGGAGTCCTGGTGGACACGAAAATGACCATGAGCCAGCAATGTGCCCTTGTGGCCAAGAAGGCAAATGGCATCCTGGGGTGCATTAGAAAGGGGGTGGTTAGTAGGTCAAGAGAGGTTCTCCTCCCCCTCTATTCTGCCTTGGTGAGGCCACACCTGGAGTATTGTGTCCAGTTCTGGGCCCCACAATTCAAGANCTTTTGTCAGTAATGACTAATGATAGGACAAGGGGCAATGGTTTTAAACTGGAGCATAGGAGGTTCCATGTAAATATCAGGAAAAACTTTTTCACTGTGAGAGTGACAGAGCACTGGAACAGGCTGCCCAGAGAGGTTGTGGAGTCTCCTTCACTGGAGACATTCAAAACCCGCCTGGATGCGTTCCTGCGTGATGTACTCTAGGTGACCCTGCTCTGGCAGGGGGGGTGGACTAGATGATCTTTCGAGGTCCCTTCCAACCCCTAGGATTCTGTGATTCTGTGATTCTGTGAATGTGTGGGGAAAAAAATCAGTTCCACTTTATGATCTCAGGGAGAGAACTCTGTTAAAACTTCCCTTTTTTAATTTTCCATTAATCGTCTGAATGTTAAACCAGAGTGCTTAAATAAATGCCTGCATGCAGATGTTGTTGAAAACTCAGTATTTCACTGCCGAATGATTGCCAGAGGAGTATAATGAGAGGTCTTCATTATATATTTATTTCTCAAAAAGCTTTCCAAACACTTTAATATTTTAGAGTTTTAACTTAAGTAAACTGACCAAGGTGATAGCCCTGGGTATTGTGTCTCTTTTACCAAGTGCTAAAGCAGTGGGGAACACTGGTTTTCACTCAAAGGATTTCTTTTCTTACTAGTTCTGCTTTACCATTAATCTGCTTCCTGGATGAAGACAGATTCAGTTTATTCTCTATTGTTGATAGTCAAGTATTAATGATGGCTGGAATATGATTGATTATATATTTAAATGAAACAATTTAAATTAAAATAAAATTTGCCTTTTGTAACTGACAGGTTTTGCCTATGATGCATAAGATGTAGGGAACTGTATTCAAGGTCATAATTATTTCAGTCCTAACATGCTACAAGTTAAATTGCAGTTTTATTTTAATTGATATTTATAAACAACTTATCTCTGGCTACTCCAGACCTTAAGGTACTGGATACAGGAGTGACAATATTTATAGTTGTAATCCATTTTAATATTAGCTGCTTGGTGAAGAAAAAGGCAATCCCACTGACTGGAGTTTAAATCTTTCTTTATTTATTGCAGCTGCATGCCAGGGGCTATGATAACACAGATAAGAGCTTCTCAAATGTATTAGAAAAATTTAAAGATTGCCTTGAAGAATTTACATATGATAATCTGCTCGTTTGTTCTACCTCTAAGGCTTATATAGGAGTTGTAACAAGTTTTTTTCTAACGTCACTTAATTTTTTTCCCATTGCCTTATAGAAGAATACAGCTATATAGAAACCTGCCACTGCCTGGTAGAACTACCTGTCTCAACACTGAAGAAAGGATAATTTAATTAGCATTATATGGGATTTAATTCAAGAAAAATATCCCTTTCTGTGTCACTGGTCTTGACAAGAGAACTAAGTAAATGGTCAGGAAAGGCCAGGAACAGCAATTGGACACCCATTCTAAATAGTTATGTAAAGTTCTTTGGAACAAAATGTTTAAATTAGAAATAAGTCTATTTGACAGAAGTCTCAAGATTTTCAAAGGATTTTGTTTGAAAAAATAGTGATGTAAGGGTGAGAGATGGAGAGGAAAATATCTAATTGCAAATAAAGTTATTTCTTAATTTATAAGTCAAGTCATCTGGACTTAAAGTTCTGCCAGGTTCCCCTTTGTGTAAAAGACCCGTGAAATTTGGTTCCCTCAAAGAAAATGAACATATTCAGAGTATTTCTTCAGAGAAGAAAATTTAAGAGACAAAACAGGAAACAGTCAAAATAATAAAAGTATTAAATTACACAACACATTAGACAACTTTTTAAAATAATGGAAAAAATACCAAAAAAGTCTACATTGTACCTGTAGGAAAGGACTGAGTATTTTAAGGAGCAGGGGCAACATACAGTTAAACTGTAATGTTTGATTCCCTTTATTAAGTACTAACTCTATAATAGTCAGTGACCTTAAACAAAGAAAAATATTATAGCCCATTGAAATATCAGTGTTAGATGTAAAACCACAAGTAGGGTTTGGACCT
This sequence comes from Aegotheles bennettii, assembly GCA_013398125.1. Classification (NCBI taxonomy): domain Eukaryota; kingdom Metazoa; phylum Chordata; class Aves; order Caprimulgiformes; family Aegothelidae; genus Aegotheles; species Aegotheles bennettii. Next base: position 75,976 of record VZRW01003349.1, on the reverse strand, counting down.
ATGTGGTGATTTGCAGTCTTTAGCTTATGGTGAAAAAAAAATATAATCAAATATTGAAAGCCTTTTTATGCAATGATAATCTGTATTGAAAACAGTAATAAATTAGTATTTAATTATCCTTTTAAATTTCCCCTCTGAGAATTTGTATGTTTATGTTTCTGAAATTTTGTGTGTGTACCCTCAAAAGTTTATTACATTGGTCTTAGCACTTGATAATAAGTGCTTTTTTTTTCAAGTAAGTAAACCTATTCCAGCAGTCCGTCTGGAATCTTAGTTGACAGCTGCATTTGTTTTCAGGCTGCCATGGAAATCAATACTTTGAATGTTGTTTAAAAAACCCAAACAATTCTCCTTAACCTATGTTACTATACAAGCTGATCAGGACCTAAATTTGGACTACATTACATTTTGTTACAGCTATATGGAGAATATTTGGTTAGATTTTACATATAGGCAGTTCTTTGGTGGCTATAAGATTAATTTTATCAATGAGGTTTGAATAATAACTGTGCTCTTTCTAAGATGAAGAGCTCCACTTTACACCCAGGCACTTGGTCCCTGTTTAAGAGCAAATATATATGAAAAAGAAACTAAGCATCTGCCAAACTGCAATCCTTCATTCATAGTCATTTTGGTGTTGCACAAATGTGGAATGCCATAATTGATACTCTAGAATAGGGCACAAGTTTGGTTTGTTCATTTGCCCCTCTCTGACTGTAGCCAATACGAAGCAATTCCTAGAAAGTCTAAAGAAGAGATTAGAAATTTCTTTCTACTCATTGATACTATCAAATTGATAAAAATGGCATTAGCTCTGAAACATAAGTCAGGTGTTCAGTCATCTTCAGGAAAGCAGGGCACCATCACACATAATCGTTGCTTGGGAAGACAAACGTCATCACTCCAAACGTCCAGCCCCCTTCCTGCTTCTTCCTCCAGCTTTATATGCTGACCATGACATCATATGGTATGGAATATCCCCTGTGGTCAATTTGGGTCAGCTGTCCTGGCTGACCCAAGCTTCTTGTGTACCTGCACACTAGCAAAGTATGGGAAGTCCTGAATTTCTTAGCAACTAAAAACATCAGTATATTATCAACATTCTTCTCATACAAATCCCATACTAAATCCAAAATGCAATGCCACTCTAGCTACTAAGAGAATTGGCCCTATCCCAGCCAAAACCGGGACAGAATGTTTTCAAAGTGTTAGTTTTGGTACCTTTTATAACCTGTTACACATGTTCAAATCTTGTTTTAAATCCCCACTATGTTCTTGGCCTCTGTAATTGCATATAGCATGGAATTCCACAACATAATTGTCTACTTTTCAGGAAATATTTTTTTATAATATTAAACTCACCACTGTCTAAATTTTATTACATTAAATGTCCTTTTGAAAGGAAAACTCAGATTGCTTGTGGTAATTTGAATTTCCACCTAAAAGAAAACATTACTTTGCAAAATTTTGTCCCCATGTTCTTGAAATTTCATTGCTTGTGCTCTCTTTGGTTGTGTCTGAGAGGGAAATGGAATTTTACAGTGTAAGGAAAGAATGTTATAACATAGTGAAGTTTATTGTATGCATCTAAATGAATTTGAGGGCAGAATTTGCTGATTAAAAAAGAAATAGATTACGTTAAAAAAGCTAGGTCTGTGATCTTAAACCTCTAAGGAGTAAATAAAATACTGAGAAAAAATGATTAAACATTCTGCATTTTAAAAAATCTTGCCAGTTCTTCTAGGAGACATCCGAAACTAAAAGTCTGCCATATGTTGCATGGATTTGCATAATGCTAATGATTTAAAAAAAAATAATAATATCTACCATGTTTCAGTAGTATAATTTTTGTTTGGTGGGAAACTTGGTGGCTTTAAAATGCTGCTGAAGCTAGAAATCTCTGTAATATAAGTGGTCAAGAAAGAAAAAGGCCTATGGATCTACTTATGCTGTTGTAGTTGCAACTTCACAACAAAAATGGTGTTATTCTTACTACCATTAAAGTCAGTTCAGAACAATTCTAAGTTTTTCCTTTATACATACCTACACTGTCCACTGGGGAAAAGCTTCAGCAAAATGCCCAGTGGCTTTGTTCTTGAATGGGTAATGAAGATTTGGCACCTTACACTCATATTGAAACTGTTTTTGCAGGAATCATCAAACCAGAAATCATTTTATTTCATACTATTAGAGGCACTCATTGAGCAATTTTAGTGCATCATTTTGAGGTATAAATTAGTATTTCTATCCAAAAAAAGACTTCTTTGATAGATAACTTTGGTGTTACTTAGTCTTTGAGTTGGAGAATTGCTAAATCAAGTTTCTGACACCTGTAAAATAATCATACTGTGATTACTTCATGTTGGATTTTGATATCTGCTTTGCACTATCATGCAACATACTGCTGTCTCAATGTATTATAGCCAGTGTGCTGGCACCATGCTGTTATCTGTGTCTCCAAGGAACTGCACTGAACCATCTGTTCACTTTTATTCTGTACCATTTCTTAATACTAGCAAACTTTTAAAACAAAACAAATTCAAACTTTCCTTTCTTAACAGAGCTCTTCCTGTTTCCCAGTCTGTTTTTCTGCTACTCATCTTGCAAGTTTCTCATTTTGCCCGTGGAGCATCTACAGATCTTAGTTCTCAGTTTCCATCCCTATATTTCACCTTTAGTCAGATTTTTCTTGCCTGTTTCCTTTCCTTTCAAATATTTGTCTTATGTCCTTTACACAATCAGTTTCTTTGTCCTGCTTAATTCTGCATCTTCTGCCCACAACTTTTTGACATTGCTTTCTTTCCATAATTCTCTATAATTCAACATTTCACTTTGAGACTCCATATCCTTCATCCCGTCCCTCTTCACCATACTCTCCTAGTCCCAACAGGCCATCCACAATCCAGCAATCTATAGGTTTTCTTTTTCTGTCATTTCTTTTTCCTTTTACCTTACATTGTTAGGATGATATGTAGTGAATTTTCCTGTCTTTGTAAAAAGCTTTCATTTTACCAATGTTCATTACTACAATATCTTCATTAATCTTGTGCTGCATCATTTTCTCAGTGAATTCTTACAGTACAGATTTGTGCTGAGACCATTTGAATTTGATCATCTCCTTAACTATATAGATTTTGTGTTACAAAAACTTCCACATAAACAGTTGTTACTGGCACCTAGTAGTAGCCTTCATTTTTGCTCTGACATAGTTCAAAACATCAGTTACTGATTTAAACTAATAGTACAGCTTCATCAGCATTTTGAGTTCATCATTGCATTTTTTCAACTCGTTTACAATCATGACAGAATTTAATCCTATTACTTTACACTCTATGACTAAGAGCACATCTCTTAGGGAAGCAACACAGAAACGAAGGTTTATGGTTTAATTTGTTTTAAATGTAAAAGCTGTTCAGTACTTAGTCTTTGTAAAGGATTGAAATAATTTCATTATTTGATTTCCATTTGCAATAAAACGTGAAGTCTAATTAAAGCTATTTAAGATTATAACTGTCTTCAGGAAATCAAGTTAATAATTCTGAGGTCTACAAGTTAATAATTCTGAGGTCTACCTTATTAGCTTTGTGGATCTGAGTATGTTTCAGCAAGCTGTAGTGTCATCTTAGTTCATGAGTACAGTCAGCATAAATCAGGAGTTACAGAGTTATTTTTTTAAAATCTTTTGCAATTAATTGTGGCATTGTCAAATTTTGTTTCATTGGCCATTCATTCTTACTCTGTAAAATCTGGACTGCTTTGTTCTCTTGAGATAGCTGAAAATGAAATGTCTTTTATGCTCAACTACTCATCTGGTTTGTCCCCCATTGTACTCATTTCCTGTCTGGCAGAATAAGGAGATTGCAGACTCTGGTCATTCATCACCGTAGTTGAAAAGGCTACTAGAATATAGTTATGGTAGAAGTGTGATTGGAAGCGTGTTCTTTAACTGACTTTTTGTGCAGAAACTGTGTGTCTGCCTTCATGAAACTGGTAAGACTCATGTTAAGCTGCATAGATTACCCTAAAACTACACTTCAGGTGTGCCATCCTAAATCTGCATTAAACCTCACTGATGCCAGTAAACTTAGTTAAGGTTCATATCAATATTACTGAAGGCAGAATTGGGTTGCTTTGTCCCCTTCTTGACACGTATTATTACAGGTCAACTGACCTCTCTTAACTATTAAATTCAAATTTAAGTAGTGATAGCAATTGCTACTGTACTTCTATGGTATGCTTCAAGATACATCAGCTAACAAAGGTTTGCAGGATTTCACTGTACTGCAGTCAAACTCGTTGCCATTTGATTGGTTTTGCACTATTAGACTTGACAGAGTTCAGCTTTCTCAACACAGAATGAGGTTATGGACTGAAAACTCATTGCAGAAAGAGACATTTTAATATTTTGAATTATTTGTCTTTGATAATTGTTTCAGCTTTATCAGTGTATATACTTACAGAAATTCAGGTTTTGTATATGTTATTTTTAAACTGCACACTCTTCATTAGGCCTCTTATGATAAGGCACCTTCCCTAGAGGGCTTTACGTTTATGTATTGTGGGGACATAACCGATGAAGCAAAAACTGGTGTGGCAAAGTGTGAGATAGAAAGGGAGAGTGATAAAATTATATTACATAATACAAAATGATTTTGGAACAGGGTGTGAAACTGAGGTCATGCGTGAAAACTGTGATGAAAAGGGACTCAGTGTGAGAGATGAATGTTATAGGGACTATGAGAATGGATGAAGAACAAAGAAAACACCTAATGGATACTGTGGGTGAGAGAGACAATGGATCTCAGCATTGTGAATCCTGTTCTTTTCTTGATCTCAGTAGATATAACCCTATAGAGTACTATATTCTGCTAGAGATAAACCTTTGCTAAAAATCTTCTCATAGTGCATAGTGGAGCAGCACCTAGTTTTTCCCCAGCTGCATTAGTTAAGTTACTAACAGTTGCTCAGGTCCTGTGGTAAATGAACTTTCCTGTCTGTGTCCCGACCACATCCTTTTCATGTGCCATGAGGCTGAGTTTCCTTGTAAAAGGATTTTTCTGGCAAAAGAACATAGAGGAATTTTTGGGTCCTCTTGGTAAGAGGTAAGTGGAGAAATAAAATGGAAGTTTCCATGTTAACCTACCCAGGAAGAAATCCTATTTGTAAATATAAATAATTGTTAATCTTATTTCTTTCTTACTTGCACCTGTGGTCAAGGAAGTAATAATCTGCAAGCTTTTCTTCATTCTAATTTAAAGAATTAGAATTTATTTCATTAAGAAGTTACATATTGTAACATGATGTATCAATAAATTTAATACAAGTTACTAAGTAGAAAGAGCATTTACAATTTTAGATATTCTGGATTTTTTTACATCAGGTACTAGGATAGACTGCTAAAATTTGTGAAGATCATAGAATCATAGAATGGTTTGGATTGGAAGAGACCTTAAACATCATCTAGTTCCAACCCCCCTGCCATGGGCAGAGACATCTCCCACTAGACCAAGGTTTCTCAAAGCCCCATCCAACCTGGCCTTGAACGCTTCCAGGGAGGAGGCATCCACAAGTTCTCTGAGCAATCTGGTCCAGTGGCTCACTACCCTCACAGGAAATGATTTCTTCCTAATATCCAGTCTAAATTAACCGTCTTTCAGTTTGAAACCATTCCACTTTGTCCTGTCACTCCATGCCCTTGTAAAAAGTCCCTCTCCAGCTTTCCTGTAGGTCCCTTCTGGTACTGGAAGGCTGCTATAAGGTCTTTCTGGGACCTTCTTGTCTTCAGGCTGAACAACTCCAACTCTCTCAGCCCCTCTTCATAGGAGAGGTGCTCCAGCCCCCTGATCATCTTCATGGCTCTCCCTTGGAGTCACTCCAACAACTCTATGTTCTTCTTATGTTGGGAACTCCAGAGCTGGACACAGTACTCCAGGTTGGGTCTCACAAGAGCAGAGTAGAAGGGGAGGATCACCTCTCTCGACCTGCTGGTCATGCTTCTTTTGATGCAGCCCAGGGTATGGTTGGCTTTATGGGCTGCAAGCACACATTGCTGGGTCATGTTGGGCTTTTCATCAACCAGCAGCCAAGGTCTTGCTCCTCAGACCTGTTTTCAATCCATCCTCCACCCAGCCTGTATTTGTGCTTGGGATTACCCCGACCCATGTGCAGGACATTCTTTAATGCACAGTTTGCAATACTTCTCTTACTTAATTTTTATGCTGAGTTTATGCAGTATCAGCTCCAGAGGACAACTTTCCCAGAAGATCATTTAACCACTTTACAAAGTGTTGTTTTTCTTTTTCATTTTTTCCTCGGGCTTTTATTTATAACATATGCTTCAAAGTATGATACCAGGCATCATAATATAATTCTAATTTATGCAGAAAACATTTATTACCAGCTTTCTCAGTTCCTTCGGTAATAATACCCAGTTGGTGTAGATTTTTCCTGTTGGCTTCATTTTTCTTTCTCATCTGTTTTATGCAAAAATGTTTTATTATCTTGATAAAGGAAGAAAATACAGCACTGTGCTAGCAGTTGTATTTTCTAAGTCATTAATCCGAATAGCCACAATAAAAAGTGTCATGTAAAAAAGTTTCAAGTTTATAATTGAGGCTTTTTGACCTCAAATTTTTGCCTTTTGTGGAGGGAAATCATGTTTTTCAGCTATAGACTATGCAGGTTTTAAAGATGGTTTTTTAAAAATTTTATTTTTTCTCCCAGAATAGATTTTCAATCAGTTCTAGTCATAGTCAACCAGTCTACCTGCACCCATCGATGCATCTTGCCTGAGAAGCACCATTTGCTGCCTCTCTTGTGCCCCTGAAGTTTCAAAATCTTTCCTTCCCTGAAATATTTTGTCAGATTTTCCCTTTAATTGTACAGAAAGTAAAATAAAATTAAAATTTGTGTTTAAATATATTTTAAACATATAAAACAAGAAAATATCTTAAGCCTCATAAAGGCAAAATTTTATGCCAGACTGCAACTCCAATAACTCATGATCTGAATCATTTCAAGAATATATTGGGTCTTAATAAGTATCACAGTTAATCAGTGGGTTTGTTCATTACTCAGTAAGTAGTGGAATGAAACATTAAGCTTACCCAGAATAAGTGGAGAAACTCTTCAAATTGTAGCTAAAAACACACAAACAAAAACATTAAAGAGGTACCTCTACTCTTCATTCATATTCATTTTATTTTGGAGGACATCTTCAGATGTATGCCGCTGGTTGTCAAGAAAGACAGTGTGTAACCCTGATAATTCTTCATTTGGGATCACTAGCAGGAGGTAACACATCAGAATAGACTTGGAGGCTCAGTTTCTAACAGAAAGCTTGAGAAATATTTCTTTAAACATATTCAATAATGTATTGTGTTTCGTAGCCAAAGAAATTCAACTGTGTTGTTTTGTGGAGTGAAAATAGTCACAGCTTTAGAATAAGCCAGCGAGCTTGCATAGCCTCGATTCTCTTTTGAAACAGTTAGTGGAACCTGCACCATATCCTGGGGTTGTGCAGTGCCCTTGGGCCTGGCAGGTTGGCTGTGTAAACATAAATCATTTCTGCTCAAAGAAGTAACTTCTTAAGTACTTTAACAAGTCTTTTGCATAATGTTAGTGTGATGCACAGTTCTGTATTTCAGCTAACCCTTCTGGAAAACACTTCCATGGGGCTAAATGTGGTTGGCAGCTGGTCTCTAGTGGTGTTCCTCAGGTCTCAGTTTTAGGCCCAGCCCTGTTTAATATCTTTATTATTGATCTGGATGAGGGGATTGAGTGCAACCTCAATAAATTTGCAGACGACACAAAGGTGAGTGGGAGTGTTGATCTTCTTGAGGGTACCTTCACAGATGCAGTCAGTGGGCTGAGGGCAACTGTATGGGATTTAATAAGGAAAAATGCCAGATTCTGTACTTAGGTCACAACAACCCCAGGCATTGCTACAGGCTTGGGGAAGAGTGGCTTGAGACCTGCTCAGCAGAAAGGGACTTGGGGGTGCTGGTTGACAGCCAGCTTGATATGAGCCAGCAGTGTGCCCAGGTGGCCAAGAAGACAAATGGCATCTTAGCTTGTAACAAAAATAGTGTAGTCAGTAGGACTAGGGAAGCGATTGTCCTACTGTCCTCAGCATTGGTGAGGCCACACCTTGAGTACTGTGTTCAGTTTTGGGCCCCTCACTTCAAAAAGCACAGTCAAGTGCTGGAGCATGTCCAGAAAAGGGCAGCAAGGCTCCTTAAGGGTTTGGAAAATATGTCTTATGAGGAACAGCTGAGGGAGCTGGGTTTATTTAGTCAGGAGAAGAGGAGTCTTAGGGGAGCCTTCATTGCTCTGGGTGTGGGTCTCTTCTGCCAAGCCTACAGTGAGAGGATGAGAGGAAATGGTCTTAAGTTACAACAGGGGTGATTCAAATTGGATATTAGAAAAAAAAAAGCTCACTGTTAGGGTAATTGGATAAAGTTGCCTAGGGAGGTGATGGAGTCGCTGTCCCTGGAGGTATTCAAGAAGTGCCTGGATGATCACTGAGTGATATGGTTTAGTGTTTTAGGGGTTATTTAGGTGGTGCTGGGTACGCAGTTGGACTGGGTGATCTTGAAGGTCTCTTCCTTCTTCTCTTGTTATGGTTATAACACTCTGTGATTCTGTGTTTCCATGTTCAGCACTGCAGTAATGTGGGAAACACTACTTTGTCATCCCACCAGCACTGAGACCTCATATGAGTTTCTTTTATTCCTCAAGGCATCAGTTAAAAATCCAGCAGTGACATCAAAACTGATAACAGAAGTCTGATGACTCAGACAAAACATAGTCTGAGTTTAAAGCTGGACACTAAGACCTGTATGTCCATATTTACCCATTTCTGTGGGCATGGCTGCCTTATTAGTCCAGACTAGTACCATGATTTTCACTACAGCAAATAATCCTCCTTGACTTTGTTATGGTCTAGCTCTCAGTACAGGCATGGCACTGCTACCCTTCATTAAATAGATTCCAGTTAGGAGCTGGCTCACTTCCATGTAGCTGAAAGCATGGGCATGTGTCTGGTAGACACACCGAAAGTCCTTCTGTAAGTCTTGTCCAAAATACCTGAGCCTCGAGCAATTGACAGTGTGGTCCAATGTATCCACAGGTCTTGGATTCTGCCTTCTTCTCATGCATTTAATTTTTATTCAAACTTGCAGAGGTCTTCATCTCATGCACACACCATATATCAGACTTCATGATTTTTTTAAACCTGACTTACATAATGTGTTTTGTCAAAATAAAGCTCATGGTTAGCTTCTCATTTATTTGGAAAAATGATTGTAGCAATAATATTAATAGCCTGACAACATTAACCATTTTTCTGTATGTAAAAGAAATGCAATGAGCTCAACAAGAGTGTTGAATGGAGCCTATTCAGGGCATCTGAAGGACAGGCTTCCCTGTCTGGCCCAGGCATGGGCTGCCATACTGGTGGGTGACTGCAGACAGTGTCAGATCAGCTTTTAAATGCTGCTGTTTCTGCTCCCAGGTCTCTCCATCTGCTACAGATTTTCAGGCTTCTTCTTTACTTTCTCATCAGACTCCTTTGTTTTAAAGGAACATTTATCCCCAGACAGGCCATCGTACCCATCAGCTCCAAAATGGCATATACTCGTTTGCAAGTACCCATGTACTACTTGGCATGCAACAAACTTAAGATCCAGCTGTGTCACAGCATTTTTTCACCTTTGTATAGTACAAAAATTCTGCCCCATGTTTTCACTCTTCTCTCTTTGCAGGCATACCAGGCAGTGACTATATCAATGCCAACTACATAGATGGATACAGAAAGCAGAATGCTTATATAGCAACACAAGGGGCATTGCCAGAAACCTTTGGTGACTTCTGGAGAATGATGTGGGAGCAACGGGGTGCAACTGTCGTCATGATGACAAAACTAGAGGAAAGATCCAGGGTAAGGCAAACATACACTATGCTATACAATATACAATGCTAATAATGTACCTGAGTAATCACTTACACAATATTTTTGTTTCTTTCATGTAAGTTTGTCTGCCTCCCGTATATGCAGAACTGATTTTTCTTAGTTAAAAGTGTCTGTACTATGAAATTACCTAGCCACACCACTTATTTTGTAGATCTTTTTTATACTGTGTGTTGCTTGAAGATTTACTGGTAGGTCCATATTTGATGGCATTCATCAACTCTAATGGTGGATGTTGTTTGGAGGGGGGAAATGAAAGGAAACAACATTAAAAAAAAGAAGAGAAAAATGATGCAAAAAAGAAAAAGGGAAAACTCTTCTCAGTGGCCAGTCAGAAAGAGAAGTGACTGTCCAGCCCCAAGCACACTCTCCATTAGAGTAGGTGGTTTTCCCATCATACTTTTCCCACAAAAACTCTGTATTTTGTGTCAAGACGTGCCCAAATTCCTCATGGGTTGTTGCTGCTTATGATGCTGTTATCATTGCTGTGAGCACACATTGACTGGGGAAGTTGCTATGTGGCTGGTTCATTGCTGAGCTTTCTGCAAACAAATTAATGAGTCCTGCAGTATAAACTAGAAGCTACAAGCAAATGTTGAAATCATGAATTGGGAGAAGAGTGTTTCTAATATCAATGTCAATCACTTCCTTAGGGAACATAACAATGATATCAGAGTTGGCAAGTATGAATCCAGGAGGGTGTCATGGAAACAATACTGCCACGGGAGTTCTAGGATGTGCTGTCCTGGGAGCTTGTGTGAAAGGGTAGGGAGCTCTAAGTGGGAGGCCAGCTGCAGGATTGTAGGTGGAAAGCCCTTAGTGATACAAAAAGCCTAAGGTACCTAAGGTGCTGTACAACATGTGTTAAAATTGCCATAAACACCAAGGATCAAAAATAGTTCAGAAAGAGAAAAGCCTCTCTAGCCTAAGAGAGGAGGAAAGGAGATATATCATCCATAGAAGTTTTTAAAACAGCAAAAAGTGTCTTATGAAGGTAACTGGATAACTATAGATATGTTAGTAATTCATGGATGAGCTCCATTTCAAAATGAAAATATTTTTGCCTGTGTAAGCTTGGAACAGGGGAGAATGCACCATAAAGCCTAATGCTGTACTGTGTTGGCTTTGATAGTTTTTTCACATGCTTGGATACATATAATTGCAATGATTGCATAACTTGTTGAACCTCTTGGCAACAGTCATTCTTTTCTGGAGGCTTATTGAAGTACTTATACATATTTATTCTTTTACCATTTCAAGAATTTTTAAAAATAGATCAAGTTTTTTTCAGTTCAAGCAATGTATAGCATTCTGATTATAGAATCACTTTCTGCATGTAAATTCAACCTACATTAACACCACTGCGTGTACGTACCTGATGGCAATTAGTACATAGCAGAGGTTAATTTTATCAGAAATTTTCATTTCATCTTGAGTCTACAGCCCTTTTCTAGTCTAGGCAGTGACAATCATTTGGAATTAAGCAAATTAAATTTTGCCAATTTCTTCACTAATTGCTTTTTATGTAATAAAGTTGCTGCTAAATAGCATCAGTGCTAAGAAAAAATCTGATCCTAACAATCAGCCCATTGCAAAAGGTGTACTTAAATACTTAAGAGTTTATCTTAATACTTCAGGCAACAGACAGCCACTGTCTAGAAAGATGTTTTGATGTAACTAAATGAAATTCTATTCATTCTCTCCAATAATTGCGTAGCAGAGTTATAAGCTAACTCTAGCCTTTGCTGACTGCACTCTAAAAGACCACTGATTGGAATAGTAATCACCTCTAGAAGTGGTTAGCATTCAGCAGCAATACTGAGTGTAATGAGAGACCAGACAATCTAGTCAATGGATTGTCTGTGCATTCAGTGCTTATGGTTGTGTATTTTTTGAGCATAATTTAGCTTGTTCTGTATTCATAGGTCAAGTGAGTTTGATGCACTCAGTGCAGAGCATTAGAGATCAGCTAACCAGTATGTAGTCGAGCTCCAATCTTAGAGTCTGCAGCTCTATGAATATGGCATACAAGTTAGCTTTTCTCCTAATACAGTAGCTACATGTAATGTAATTAATGGTATTGATGGTGAGGCAGCAGTGGGAATCCCTGTGTGAAAAACTAATACTATGACAACATTTCATTGTTATTTTTTCTTATGTATCATTTTTGTATAGCATTCTTATAGCAGGAGACCAAGTGAAATTTCGAACTTGAAATACAAACACTGTTACATACCGCTAGAGATTAAGATCTTTGCTAATTTTGTTTCTCTTTTTCCTTTGATTCCTTTTTGATTGCTTTTGTGTCTTGGCAGCCTGATCATTATTCCTGGTGCAAGGCAAGATCATTTCTCTCTGGGACTTCATCTACTTTCCATCTCCATGTCGTCATTTCTGTTTAGCTTGCTTTTTTCATTATGTAGTACTGCAGCTTGATATCAGCCTTTTTGACCTGGACTGCATAGATAAAGATGGGAATTTAATTGCATCTGCAGAAACAAAATTGGTTCATTAGCATGTGTTAGTTGTCTGAGTAACTTCAGCTTTGAGAATGTACATATTTTACAGCTGAGTACATCAAATGAAGATGTTACAGTGAATTCATTATTCATTTGTTTTCCTAAAAGGAAGCTACAGAAAAGAGAAGTTCTTTCACTTATAACCCTTCACACTTTGTTGATTTTGTATGAAATGTCATCACCTGAATCTCACTTGACCTAAACCAGACTAGAGAGAGAAAGACAGTCCCATCATTCAGGTACCATGCACATAATTAATATCAAAAGGAATTATACACACTGGCAGTGCATGGAACAGTGTTGGTAGCATATTTGTCACATACATGAGTTCAATCTAAATGAAATAAAGGAACAATATTGAAGGTTGCAAATAAGGGATTAAAAAAAGGAAAGCTGTAAAGCATTAATGTGTGAT